>JARACY010000960.1:0-70365 GCA_029255725.1 Scrobipalpa atriplicella | reverse complement strand
GGAGAGAAAACTTGACACACAAATTGTTTTCACATTCCGTGCTAACTTTGAGAGAAACTTTGACACACAAATTGTTTTCACATTCCGTGCTAACTTTGAGAGAAATTTTGAAATACAAATTGTTTTCACATTCCGTGCTAACTTTGAGATAAACTTTGACATACAAATTGTTTGCACATACCGTGCTAACTTTGAGATAAACTTTGACATACCTGCTTTAAATGTAAATCCGTAGTCTTTCGGTAGTGTTTGATTCTCCCCGTGTTGCCAGAGTTGAAAATCGCACGCTTTTCCTGGCAAACACAGCTTGGTCCGATTTGCGGCAATAGTAACCGAATGGTTATACTGGGAAGAGTGAATAGTAGGTACATTCGATTGAATGTTTTTGGCCAGTTTTCTTTATTGTCGCTGTTGCTCTTAATTGGTTGCATATCCTACAGGATTCTATAACACTCCCTGGAGCCAGTTTCAACAAAACTACAATTTACAAAATCTTCTTTTTCTTAGCGAGTTTATCCTCGAGTCGAACAACTATTCGATTAATTTACAAATTATGTACAGTGCATTGAAGTACTTATTCAGGTATATTCCCAGTTATCTTAAAGGCTTAGGTATCAGCTACCTACGCAATATACATCGAGTTGATTGTAGTTTTGTAAAACGGACCTCTGATGTAATGTTTCGTATTTTCAACTTACTGTGACAGGATAACTGGTTGGCTGACAGCCCCGACCGCGATGCAGTCTCCATTCGCCAAGTAAATGAAGTGCAGAACGTAGCGGTGGAAGTTACGCCACTCTCGTACCTTGCCTGTTGGCATATCGAAGTTTTTTATAAACTCGAGGTTTTTATCAACTGCCTCCGTAGTCTAGTGGTCTGAGCATGGGCCTGGTTTCGATTCCAGGGGGGAACACAAAGTTGATTTTATAGATTTTTTGAACTCACAGTGCTATACTATTTCTAAATAATATTTGTTATAACAAATAGCAGATCACTAATTTCACCGCTCAAAGCTAAGCCGCTGTAGCTTAGTTGGTTAAGAGCGTTGGGCCGGTTTTCTAAAAACGCGGGTTCAAATCTTGTCGGCTGCGGTTGACATTTATGATTTGTTATTTTCTAATATTATTCACAAAGTTGATATTTTGTCATTCTATCACTTAGTGAGCTTCTCCCAGTTCGTTAGGAGTTAGGACAATGCAGGCTGAATCACCTGGTTGTCTGGAAGAAAAAAAAGGATTACGTGCTTCTGAAAGCGGTCCTTCGGTCCCGTCGCTATCTTAATAGTGGTTGTTACACAAATCATGTCAAAGCCCTATTAAGCGATAAAAAAAATTCAGACACCAGGTTTCATCGGGATCGACTTTACAACCCGATCCCACTCGATACAAGAGGTAAATAGAAAAGTCTCACCGAAGCTGTGATCCCTCACGCACGGCATGTTCACGACGTGTTCCTTGCCGTTCACGAACACGGAGCCAGTGAGAAAAGCCCATCTGCTCGTAATGTGTTTGGTGGAATCTGTAACGTTCATAGACTTGTAATTGCCTTCGCGTCTACTAGGTAACTAGAGTCCGTTTCACATAACTTTACCTCTGGGTGGTGGCGCTAGTGATAATGTCAAATTTGACACTAATTGTATAGGAAAAAATTAGTTCCATCTGCCACCGCGGGTAGTTATGTGAAAACGGACTCTACCTTATACTTACCTCATCTCAGCTTTCCGCCCGCGGTTAAAAAGTATTCCAGAAGCTAACCTACTTATATTTATGTTGAGCAGCAGTAGTTGGAATCCTCGCCTCCTCCCTTCCCCAATCTGAGTGTAATTACAAAATATTCTTTTACGATTTCAACTGTTACTTACTTCTTCAGGAGTTTAAAAAAATCAGACGTCCAGCGCTCCCTTGCCAAGTCTTTAGCCATAGATTGTGGCGCTAAGTGGATGTCATAGTTGAAAGCGGGCCAGTTCGCGCTCCATGTCAAGTCCATTTCAACCTTCGCTGTCTTCTCAGGGTTGCCTTTTGTATCTGAAAAATATCTCTTTATACAGGCCATTTGATTCGAGCGGGCGGGGGCGGGGATTAACCGACTTACGAAAATGCATGATGTACATACGTGATGTACCTATTATTTATAAAGTGCTGCCAGGTACTCACTTCATCTCTTCGTTGTAAGCACTGTTGTACGCAACCTTCCAAGTCCTCATCGGGATGATATTTGACAGGTAGATGCTGCTGACCTTGTAGTGACCAGCTTCTTCTGCGCTCTGCTTAATGCGCGTGTCAGGTTGAAGAAGACGGTACTTACTTCATGTCTCCGTTGTACGCAACCTTCCAAGTCCTCATCGGATGACATTCGACAGGTGAATGCAGCTGACCTTGTAGTGGCCCGCTTCTTCTGCGCTCTGCTTAATGCGCGTGTCAGGTAATTCCTGGCTGAGAAGAAGGTCCTCGCCGTTTACCTGCAAGGTACAGATAGTAAAGTTGTTTGCACAAACGAATTAGAGATCTTAAGGTCAAATTTTTGATGTGCAATTTTATTTTATGGATTTTAATTTGTACTTCTTAAACTGCCAGTCTGCATTTTCGATGAAGTAGGTTAATTATTAATCACGATAAAGACAGCATTATTTGAGAACTACTTCGAATACTTGAATTTTAAGTAAACAATTTAATTGTTTTATATTGTGACCGCTATCAATCAAAAATTGGTTTGTATACTGTTCACTAGAGATTATATTACGTACTTATTCTTTTTACACACCAATTGATGTTTTTAAGACTGTAGCACGTAACATACATATGTAATTTTAAGCTAATGTTTTTACTTTTATGTGACCAACAACAAAGTTTAAATGGTAAGATAGATGTAAGCATTCGAGTACAGTAAGAGAAGATGTATTGTAGTACTATTTTTTTTCTACATCTTCATGATTCTGTGATCATTATTTCTCGTTGTAGTTCCACTGAAGAATCAATGTAATTTATGGAAGTAGTATTGTCAGTATTGCATGAAAATGAATGTAGTGTTGGAAAAATAAATGTTATTTTTTGAATTATTTGTTTTGTATCATCAACATACATACCTCAGCTTCGTTGCAAATATATACCTGGGTTCATCGGATTGTTAGTCGAACCGACAACCCATACGATAAAATAAGTGTAATAAATTAGTATTTAAAATTGTAAATACGGCTTTGCAATTTCTTTAATTAGAACAAAAAGATAAAAGGTTGATACACCTGCTAGCTATCACACATAAATATAATTATTTACTTTGATTGTGTACCTAAATTAGTTACCTAACCTTTAGTAAATATATAAATTAAGCAACGAACAGACCCAGATAAGATTATTTAATATAGACTTTGATATCTTAGTCCGCTTAGCGCATAAGATAGATATCGACAATTTAGTCACCTAAAATTCAGTCGTTCCTCCACTACAGATCCTTACTGCACAATTTATATGTGCTTTTAATTTATATTTAGACATGTTTTTAGCAATCAAAGTAGCAGTTATGATAGCCACCATTTGCATTTTGCTTTTCCGAATCGCGAATAGAAAGTACAACCCGCCAATTTTCAATGTTTACCAGCGAAGGAATAAGCTTTTCTGGTGCAAGTTTGTTGTTATGTATTTCGTGCTGCGGTTTAAACAAGTAAGTACTTATGTTACTACTTTTCTTAACTGTGATTGATTATTCTTGTTTTTTAATATTTTTTATTTTTTCCTCGTGATTTTAATTCATTATATTTTTGTATTCGACTGTTGAGCTGTAGAGGTTATAGTAGGTACCTGTAATTTTATATCATGAGAATAGAATGGCGATAAAATTAGTTCATATTTAGTACCTAAAGTTGTGCCCTCAACGAATATAGCAATGATAAAATAATCCAACTAAGTTAATTTAAGTTAGTTAAGTTGTGCTATATCTTATCTATATCGACATGCTATTATTTGAATTGATCTGTCTGATGTTGGTCTTGACTTACATAGATAAGTGAATGCCTTGATTACACGTTCAAATGTGTTTACATATATCTGACATCAAATAAATGTTTTCCGCAGTTCGGGATTTCAATAATTAGGTAAATTAAAACCCACGTAATGATGGCAATTCTGGGCGAACACGACTTACCTAAATCTAAAATTTTACCTTTCGTTCTCTTACGATAGAACTTCACAGTATAGACTTCTAGAACTTATACTCGTATGCTGTAAACAGAATTTTGATAATAAGCATGCATACCTACAATTTGAATAAATTATTCAACAGCTATACGTCCATTTGAGAACTATTTTGGCTACGGAGCTAGGTTACAGCAACGACGGGACGGGGACAGCACACATTTTCGAATCCGATGTAGCTTTGGAACAGAAGTGCGAACTTGGCGATCATCCAAAGGTAAAAATAAAAACATACATACATACATACATAAAATCACGCCTTTTTCCCTATTGGGGTAGGCAGAGCAAAAACGACCTAAATAAAGGTCATTCCGCCACGTCTGACAAGTTTGAGGGTCTATTATACAGGTGATTATGAATATTGCTATAGTGACAGGTTGTCAGCCCATCGCCTAATTGCAATACACTGAAACCCTCGATTCCCTTAGCTGATTTTTACAGCATGCACGGGAGAGATGCAGCTGGCACATTCTATGTTTTTCTATCACTCCCAGTCCAGCATGGAAGTAATAACTAAAATAAAAACATAGGTAATAAAATATTCAAAAGTTATAATATAACATCAATCAACTATGGACACTGAAGGTATACTTACGTAGTACCTACTACCTAGGCTGTCCTGTGGTAACACTGAGGAAAATGTATGAAACTGACCTTTCATCGGTTCAAAAAAAAAAACTAGATTTCACGCAATTAAATTAACATCCTGTATAGTATGCCCACTTAGCAGAGAATGTTCACTATTTACAGGCAGTAGATGCGGTTTACTTTAACGGCACCGCAGAAGATGGGTTGGCAGTTATTACTGGAATAGCTCGCAGCAAGAGCATTATGTTGACGCCTTCCTGTATTTGAGGTAAGCTTACCACCAACTTACCACTATACATCTATACTACTTAATATTATAAATGCCAAAGTATTTGTTTCTGCAACAGAGCGTTTTGGCATGATGATAATTATTGTATGGATATTGTTTTGGTGACTGAGTGACATAGGCTAGTTTTTACCTCAGGAAAATACCTCATTCGCACTGGTAAACACATTTTCATCCCATCTATTCGAAACGACGACTTTAATCGCATTTAAGTGCGCCTAAAGTTAATGCTTCTAAGCGACATAGGTACTATTACTCTACTCTTTGCTAAAGACTGTCCCAGCCGGGTAAAAATGAGATTTTAATCCTCTTTATGAAAATAAGTGCGATTAAAAGAACTTTTAATCGCACTTTTTGAATTTGGAACCTCTTTTTCTTTTTCTTGATTTGGCATGACTGTCGCGGAACGAAAACAAATTAGTTAGAAGTCGAATTCAAATAATGGTACACTGGCTGGTTAGTACTGCGCGACGGCTGATTAAAAAAAAAAACATATTGAAAATGCACGAACTACGGCACGAGTGGGCAGCAGGCTTTTATAGGGAGCCCGTGTTTTCGATTCTTTTTACGAATTATTAAATATTCAAATGAAGTCTTCTAGCAGTGAAAGTACCTATAACATTCTTATTCTATAATATTTAAATTTACAAGTGTTAGTTAGGCGCCGTTTTTTTCTCATAGATGGGGATGAAAAGTAGAGTGTATCACTCGGGAGCAAAAATATTTTTGGCTCGGGCGACGTACTTTGAATCCCTCGCTACGTTCAGGATTCTACTTTAGAATCCCTCGCTACGCTCGGGATTCTACTCTAGAATCCCTCACTTCGCTCTGGATTCAAAAAAGCGCCCTCGCCTTAAAAATATTATTTTACTCCACGTAATAAAATCTACTATTAGCTGTGTGTGAAACTGCAGGGCGGAAAAGCCATATTTTTAGGCGTGTAAACTATGATCACAGGCACAGGTCTGGTCTGACTATAGGTAAGTACCTAGTTACTTTATTACTTATAGCTTACGGCTTGATCTTGAGCATTGAATAGTGTAGTGTAGGAAAATTGCACATCAAAAATTTGACCTTAAGATCTCTAATTCGTTTGTGCAAACAACTTTACTATCTGTACCTTGCAGGTAAACGGCGAGGACCTTCTTCTCAGCCAGGAATTACCTGACACGCGCATTAAGCAGAGCGCAGAAGAAGCGGGCCACTACAAGGTCAGCTGCATTCACCTGTCGAATGTCATCCCGATGAGGACTTGGAAGGTTGCGTACAACGGAGACATGAAGTAAGTACCTTCTTCTTCAACCTGACACGCGCATTAAGCAGAGCGCAGAAGAAGCTGGTCACTACAAGGTCAGCAGCATCTACCTGTCAAATATCATCCCGATGAGGACTTGGAAGGTTGCGTACAACAGTGCTTACAACGAAGAGATGAAGTGAGTACCTGGCAGCACTTTATAAATAATAGGTACATCCACGTATGTACATCATGCATTTTCGTAAGTCGGTTAATCCCCGCCCCCGCCCGCTCGAATCAAATGGCCTGTATAAAGAGATATTTTTCAGATACAAAAGCAACCCTGAGAAGACAGCGAAGGTTGAAATGGACTTGACATGGAGCGCGAACTGGCCCGCTTTCAACTATGACATCCACTTAGCGCCACAATCTATGGCTAAAGACTTGGCAAGGGAGCGCTGGACGTCTGATTTTTTTAAACTCCTGAAGAAGTAAGTAACAGTTGAAATCGTAAAAGAATATTTTGTAATTACACTCAGATTGGGGGAAGGGAGGAGGCGAGGATTCCAACTACTGCTGCTCAACATAAATATAAGTAGGTTAGCTTCTGGAATACTTTTTAACCGCGGGCGGAAAGCTGAGATGAGGTAAGTATAAGGTAGAGTCCGTTTCACATAACTACCCGCGGTGGCAGATGGAACTAATTTTTTCCTATACAATTAGTGTCAAATTTGACATTATCACTAGCGCCACCACCCAGAGGTAAAGTTATGTGAAACGGACTCTAGTTACCTAGTAGACGCGAAGGCAATTACAAGTCTATGAACGTTACAGATTCCACCAAACACATTACGAGCAGATGGGCTTTCTCACTGGCTCCGTGTTCGTGAACGGCAAGGAACACGTCGTGAACATGCCGTGCGTGAGGGATCACAGCTTCGGTGAGACTTTTCTATTTACCTCTTGTATCGAGTGGGATCGGGTTGTAAAGTCGATCCCGATGAAACCTGGTGTCTGAATTTTTTTTATCGCTTAATAGGGCTTTGACATGATTTGTGTAACAACCACTATTAAAGATAGCGACCGGGACCGAAGGACCGCTTTCAGAAGCACGTAATCCTTTTTTTTCTTCCAGACAACCAGGTGATTCAGCCTGCATTGTCCTAACTCCTAACGAAACTGGGAGAAGCTCACTAAGTGATAGAATGACAAAATATCAACTTTGTGAATAATATTAGAAAATAACAAATCATAAATGTCAACCGCAGCCGACAAGATTTGAACCCGCGTTTTTAGAAAACCGGCCCAACGCTCTTAACCAACTAAGCTACAGCGGCTTAGCTTTGAGCGGTGAAATTAGTGATCTGCTATTTGTTATAACAAATATTATTTAGAAATAGTATAGCACTGTGAGTTCAAAAAATCTATAAAATCAACTTTGTGTTCCCCCCTGGGAATCGAAACCAGGCCCATGGCTCAGACCACTAGACTACGGAGGCAGTTGATAAAAACCACGAGTTTATTAAAAAACTTCGATATGCCAACAGGCAAGGTACGAGAGTGGCGTAACTTCCACCGCTACGTTCTGCACTTCATTTACTTGGCGAATGGAGACTGCATCGCGGTCGGGGCTGTCAGCCAACCAGTTATCCTGTCACAGTAAGTTGAAAATACAAACATTACATCAGAGGTCCGTTTTACAAAACTACAATCAACTCGATGTATATTGCGTAGGTAGCTGATACCTAAGCCTTTAAGATAACTGGGAATATACCTGAATAAGTACTTCAATGCACTGTACATAATTTGTAAATTAATCGAATAGTTGTTCGACTCGAGGATAAACTCGCTAAGAAAAAGAAGATTTTGTAAATTGTAGTTTTGTGAAACTGGCTCCAGGGAGGTGTTTAGAATCCTGTAGATATGCAACCAAATTAAGAGCAACAGAGACAAATAAGAAAACTGGCCAAAAACATTCAATCGAAATGTACCTACTATTTCACTCTTCCAGTATAACCATCGGTTACTATTGCCGCAAATCGGACCAAGCTGTGTTGCCAGTAAAAGCGTGCGATTTTCAACTCTGGCAACACGGGGAGAATCAAACACTACCGAAAGACTACGGATTTACATTTAAAGCAGGTATGTCAAAGTTTATCTCAAAGTTAGCACGGAATGTGCAAACAATTTGTATGTCAAAGTTTATCTCAAAGTTAGCACGGAATGTGAAAACAATTTGTATTTCAAAATTTCTCTCAAAGTTAGCACGGAATGTGAAAACAATTTGTGTGTCAAAGTTTCTCTCAAAGTTAGCACGGAATGTGAAAACAATTTGTGTGTCAAAGTTTCTCTCAAAGTTAGCACGGAATGTGAAAACAATTTGTGTGTCAAAATTTCTCTCAAAGTTAGCACGGAATGTGAAAACAATTTGTGTGTCAAAGTTTCTCTCAAAGTTAGCACGGAATGTGAAAACAATTTGTGTGTCAAAGTTTCTCTCAAAGTTAGCACGGAATGTGAAAACAATTTGTGTGTCAAAATTTCTCTCAAAGTTAGCACGGAATGTGAAAACAATTTGTGTGTCAAAGTTTCTCTCAAAATTAGCACGGAATGTGAAAACAATTTGTATTTCAAAATTTCTCTCAAAGTTAGCACGGAATGTGCAAACTATTTGTATGTCAAAGTATCTCTCAAACTTAGCACGGAATGTGCAAACTATTTGTATGATATGCTGACAAAATGGTCCTAAAGGCAAGAAGTAAAGAGCATTAAAATAAGTTCGGTCAATTTGCTATCCTTTTCTCTTTTGTCAAGATATAAAATCACAGGTATTGATTATCATATCAATCTTATCATCAGGTTATCATTATCTATCATTGACGATCATGTTGACAATACTTAATTTGAATCGATTTTACATACAAATCATCAAATTAAACTAGTGCAAAAAAATCTTTCAAAAGATTCTTTTTAAAACCTGTAAATACTTGTTCGTATTTCACAGGTGGAGAAAGATACGACGTCCACATCTTAGTGAATGAGGAGGATTTCTTCTACATTGGCAAGACGCGGGAAGCCAAGATATACGAGCGCTGGGCCACCGTAGTAGTGAACGGGCTTAAGGGATGGGGCTGTACGGAGTGGCAATACAATAATGTGCCTGCTGCAATCAAACAGTAGAAACAATACATGAACACAATCCCCCACAATGCCCCTTTTTTCGGCCAATGAGCGAATTCGGGGATTGAGCGTAACATACGGAGCGTAAGGGACAGCTTCCCGCAAACTGTTGCTCAGTCAACGAAACTCAACAACTTACGAGTACGCCAGGTTCTTTATTTCAGGAAATTAAAAAAAAATTACTTTCCATACAAAATGACCACCTGAATCAGACAATTTGTTGGAAAAGCCAAAATTTTTTTTCACTTCCTGAAAGAATTTCCCGGTGAAAGTTGTTCAATTTCGTTGACTGAGCAACCCCGATCAGTTTGCGGGAAGCTGTCCCTTACATTACACCCGGTATGGCCTCGATTCGGAAATAACTTCAACTTAACTAATTTAAGTTTAGTCCTGTCACTTTCTCAAATTTGAATAAAATAATAGAATAGAGACAGCAACACAACAGCTGATTATAATTGTGTCAAACTGACGTATAACGCTCAAAATAAGTCAAATTAAGTTGTGATGTGAAATGGTCCCAACTAAAATGCGTTTCGTTTCGTGCATTCGATCTATGTGACAGGTTTATAATAAGTCCGTCTATACTGCCATCCTTTTCTGTTCGCTCGAGATGGAAAGTGACAGGCCTAAACTTAATAAGTTAAGTTGGTTCTGTAACCGAATCGGCAGCAATATACAGTTTTAATTCGTTTAATACAGTAAGGGGTTAATTCTATTTTAATTCGTTTAAGACAGTAAGGGGTTAATTCTATGCCCTACCGACCGACACATACTAAAAACCGAAAATAACATAATCCGAAAAAAAATTATAACCTAACTACTAGAATAATTTTGTACGGGAATCATTACAATAAAACAACAACAATAGCGAAGAAAGTCAACTATAATATTTAGCGTAACGTTTTATAAGTATAACTTATAGATTACAAAATATGGACTAGTAAATTATGGCGTATTGTTAGTTCCGCTGTTTTTATGTTACACAAATATAGTTTTAATTTTACTTTGCTAAATGTCTTTTCACTGAAAACAATTAATCCTTGTCTAAACTTAAAGTACCTACATTGTTTTATTTTACTATTTCTTTGAAAAAGTAAAAACTTTATGCTACAGTAGATCTTAAGTTTTATCAATAAGTATCTATATTGTACTTTTAACAGTTCAGAAACAAATTCCAACCTTATTCTTATGTACATTTAAAACATATATTAAGAAATCCCTCCTGTCTCAACAGGTACCGATTCTGTTGGACACCCCATTTAACTAATTTAACTTTAGTGCTGTCACTTTCTAATATTTAATTAAAATAGAGACATAAATAAAACAGCTAATTATAAACCTGTCAAACTGACGTTACTCGCTTAAATAAGATGACATGCTCTATGGTCTCGACTTATTTAAGGCGAGTAACGTCAGTTTGACAGGTTTATAATCAGCTGTTGTATTTCTGTCTCTATTTTATTTAAAGTTTAGAATGTGACAGCACTAAACTTAAGATTCGGTACCAATGGTTCAACAAACCCATTCATAGCAACTAAAATTATTTTAGAACTCTTTAAAACATGACCGTGCTAGCCCGCCTTTGCTTCCGCTTCCGCTTATTTTTGTGCTATTTTGATATAGCAAAATTATTTAATTTTGTGCAAAGTATATCGTATTCTATACTATGTTAATACTATTTCATCTTTCAATTAACACAATGTCAGTAATATTATGTCCATCAGTCAGAATTCTCACTTTTTAAAAATTTGATGCACATTAATTTTGATAACACAATTAAAATCGGATTAAAATAAGTCCCTCTACGTATAGATAAGGCTATGATTCGGCGTAAACCAGATTTAACTAAAATAAGAGCATACCCGTCACTTTCCATCTTGAGCGAACAGAAAAGGATGGCAGTATACACGGACTTATTATAAATCTGTCACTTCCAAAATCTATGGAGAGTTACGTCAAATTAAGTCGTGATATTCTTACTAAAATGCGTTTCGTTTCGTGCATTCGATCTATGTGACAGGTTCATAATAAGTCCGTCTGTACTGCCATCCTTTTCTGATCGCTCGAGATGGAAAGTGACAGGACTAAACTTAAATAAGTTAAGTTGGTTCTGTAACCGATTCGGCAGCAATGAGGCCAATTTGGTGAGAACTCGACTTAACTAAACCTCAGCTGGTTACTGCCGTCCTTTTCTATTCGCTCATAAAAGAAAATGGTGTGGAATTATTTACAAAACTTTTTATAAGTGTGGGATGCTGCCGATGAACATATAAAAGTCAGAAAAAAGTGTATATCCTGCAATGCAAATCCATGGATTTTAGGGAAAATAATACAGTGCGCTTCTTTCAAAATAACCAAGAACTATTTATTGTACTATCATACTTATCAGTGTAAAATATTTAAAATATATTTTATGTTATTGTTCTAATCTGGATTGCAGTCTATACATAATATATCTCTCTATTAATACAATAGAAAACCTGAGTATATAAAAATAAGAAAAGAAATTGAGTACTTTGGTTTTCTATTCTATTTCAAAGTTTGGAAGACAAGATTGATTTACATAGAATGTTATGATTACGAAAGTTTGAATGTTCTTTATTTGTTGTCAAATTAAAAAGTCACCTCTACAGTCGAATCTTGAATGGGAGTTTTAAGCACGATACTTGTGAGTTCCTGCAGAGGGCGCTAAAACTAACTAAAAAAACGTTTCTTTGCTTTCTTTCGTTTTTCGACCTATGTTTCTTAGGGAAAGTTGTTCAATTTCATGGGTAGATTCACGCATTTCTCGATGCATATACCCTTTCTGTTACACGTTGTATCGTTTCCAATTTTGTCAAATCAATCTTTTTACATATCCGAAAGCTGTATTTTGCTTATCTGTAGTTAATTTTTCAATAGAGCAGCACTAAGAAAGCCTTCTAAACTATAAATTGTACACTTAAAACTTATTTGTCAAACATTGCGTGAAATGAAAACGCCAAAACAGCGTTGTACGACCTGTCAAAATTTTAGCCGCACCTAACGCCATCTAGTTCGAAACTGAAAATTTTCTCCGGAACGAGCAAATTTAAAACCCCCATTGACGAATAATTCGTGAATGACTAAGATGACTAAGAAAATAAATTATATTTTTGATCGACATCTTATTCATGTGGTAAATAACTAGTCAATTCTATAAATCTAAATTATATTTTATGCCCCCGCCTATACAGATTTATATCGGAATAAAAACCTCCGATTTACAACAGCCAAAATATTTTGGTCAACCTCGCACTAGACACACTAATTAATTTCTTATTTAATTCTAATTTAATCTAAGTATTTCCCTTTCCTTTTAGTAATATTTCAATTTCATTACGCTTCCTTTTATCAGAAAGACATAATATCACTTATTTACCAAAGTGTTTAAAGTGCTATTTTATATGGGGAAGTATTTTATAGTGTACAAAATAAAAAACAACACCGGAGGAAATTTGTCTGCGCACAAAATCACTAAACCCTGACTAAAAGTCCGTTTATATTGCCGTTCCTTTCTTTCATGAGATAATAAAAAATTACGGCAATGTGGACGGGTATTTTAGTCAAGATTTAGTGATTCCTTGAGCGACCGAATTGCTCCTCCTGGATTATCTATTCCCTGGACTCAGCTCTAGCAGTATTAGGGTGTTGTTATACAGAATCTAGAATAATCTCCGACAAATCATCATCCCTCACGTTTGGAATGGACGTCAGACTAGAACGATAAACATCACAGCACCTAGTGTAATTTAATTATATGTATTTGAAATGTTTACAACATTCTTTATTTATGACATGACGGCTTGATAACACAGAATTTAAGGCAGAAAATATTTTAAGTACTGTTTTAAAAACTTCACATATATTAACCACAAATTCTATAGTATAAAAGCTCTTTGTATCTATCGGGCTCCTCCCTTCTACTATAATTATATTTGGTTTATTATTATCATAATACTTGAATCAGAACAATATTCTGATAAACTAAAATTACTAAATCTTAACTATAATCTAGATAGTTGTATAAACTCGGCTGGGCTTACATAACAAGTTTCATTATCATTGGTTTGAATCTGCAAATAAAATGATGTATTGTATTTATTTAACTTCATTTTCAAATAAGTAATTTTCAAAAAATTACTATAAATTAATCGAGACGTGCCATTTAAATAAAATATAGATATATATCTATCTGCTTTGGGTCAGCTCTTAGACTCAACCATTGTAATCTAGATAGACAGAGTCGACGATGGAGTGAGCAAATCCAAAGTCTTAAAGGCACTGGCGTTCCCATTCACCACCGCCGGGCTCCGGTGGTAGGATAGTCAAAAACCAGGCGTCTTTTCATGATTTATGTGGGATCTTTCAGCCGGACTTATCCACAAGCAAGCCTTCAATGATTTATGTGGGATCTCTCAGCCGGACTTATCCACAGTCAAGCCTGCAATGATTCATGTGGGATCTCTCAGCCGGACTTATCCACAGGCAAGCCTGCAATGATTCATGTGGGATCTCTCAGCCGGACTTATCCACAGTCAAGCCTGCAATGATTCATGTGGGATCTCTCAGCCGGACTTATCCACAGGCAAGCCTGCAATGATTCATGTGGGATCTCTCAGCCGGACTTATCCACAGTCAAGCCTGCAATGATTCATGTGGGATCTCTCAGCCGGACTTATCCACAGGCAAGCCTGCAAGGATTCATGTGGGATCTCTAAGCCGGACTTATCCACAGGCAAGCCTGTGACGCCGTTGCCCGGGGCGGACCGCTAGGAGGTAGATCCTATACCTCCCCAATTTGTAATGTAAAGCATACTTATTCTCGATACTAAATATAAAACACATTTTTTGGTAAAATAGTAACAAAAATTTGAGCTATATATTGCATAAAATTAAATAAGATTTGTTGTACACTTAGAAACATTTCATGACTAAAGAATGAAAGATGTAGATGTATGTCTTTCGATTAATAGGAATACTGTTACGTTTAAACACTGACTAGATTTGTCTTTTATAAATGAGCATATTTAAATAATTAAGTTTAGCAATCGAGTAATACTTTAAAATTCAATATCAATTTTCAAAATTGCACACTCAACAACTTAAAATCTAAATAGGGCCACAATAAAGTTAATTAATTAAGAATTAAATAAAAATATATTTCATAATAAGGTCAACTTTTTAAATAGATTTTTTAAGGCGGTTCAATAAGCTCAATGGTGCCATCACAAGTAATAAAATTGTGCAATAAATGGCAACATTGGCAATTTCGACATTCAAAGCTTAGATATTAAGTTTAGTGTAAACTGTGACCTTATGGATGACAAAATTAAGAATTGCGCAAATCGTAATATATTCATGAAAATGTTTGTATTTGAGACAGTAAATTTATTAGGTGTGGAGGCGCCACTGAGCTCATTGAACCAACTAAAATAAAATCGTGTGACGATTAATTGTACTCTCTACTCGTACTTTATTAACGCAAAAAACACTTGTCAAAACAAAATATGTAGCACTTTGCTGTGAATACCTTTCACGAATAACTTTAGATACGAAACTAAGTAACGATATAACTTTTGTACTTTCAAAATAAAACAATCTAAAAATAAGCCTCAATAGAAGAATAAATAATAAAATAAAATAATTTGTAAGTAATAAAAAAATACTTTTAAAAATAAAAAAGGAACAACAAATAAGTAGGTAGGTACACACACACACCTACATAACTTTCACAATAAAAATTTCACCACGTTGCAACATGACGTTTGACAAAACAACGTAGGAATGTACACAAGTACGAAATATCACAACATCGATTTAGAAATAAGGTATGACAAACCAAGATCACTATTAACTTCGAAACTTCGATCATGAAACTACATGGTGAAATTGAAATCATTCGACTTACTTTGAGGGTGAACTGAACAACTTTCCCCATGGAACATAAGACGTCAGACTTAAAAAAAAATTCAACCTCCCATACAAACGGCCCTGTCAGCTAAGTGACTTCAGTATGAAAGACCAAAATTTTTTTTTCGTCTGATGGCCTATGTTCCATAGGGAAAGTTGTTCAGTTTCATGGCCTAAACTCCCCTCAAAATTTGTCAAATGATTTCAATTTCACCCGGTAGTGTTCGCACTATTGGACGAAAAGATTAGCTGACTCCATTTTAGGTTTAGGGTATGAAGTTATGAACGTATCTGAATAACTTTTGCCAAGAAAATGGAAACATAATGAAAAAAAAAGTGCGTGTGTGCCGAGCACCCGTGTCAGAAGTAAAACTTCTTTGACATTTCTGACATCGTAACGGGACAATCCAAATCGTCCTCAACGCGCCTAAAGAAGTTTCACTTCAAAAATATCTGAACCTCCTAAACAAAATGACTCAATCATTCAGCTGGTTGAGTTGAGTCATACCTTTTGTATAAGAAGTACAGTATTTCGAATTTTCCATTCAAAAGTTGTTCAGTTCCATGAGTTGTTCATACCCAATTACAGTGTCAGCTTTTTACAATTTTTTATACTGCGAGATTTTTCATTCACCAAAAAATTTTATGGGCTTGTTTGGACCATTAAACTGAAGAACTTTCTCAATAGAAAAAAAAATGACTTTCCATTCAAATGGAAAAAAATTTGTTAATCATTTTTAATAGTAGCAAATTTTTTTTATTTTTTTTTTATTTCGGCCTATGGTTGCCTAGGGGAAGTTATTCAGTTTCATGGTCTAAACAAGCCCTTACAATTTCTTTGCTGTATAAAAATTCTCTCTGTATTGATATATTATATTGGTCTGAGTGTTTCGCGTGTATAATATCAGATAGGAGACTCATGGTTCGACGGATAGTTGACAGTCTACTGCAGGCTGCAAATGGCGGACGTACCTGGAGCGTGGTCTAGTAAGGCCCGCCGCCGCTTGATGCCCTCGAGGTACACCTCCCGGTTGAACAGCCCCGCCGCTAGAGGCACGCTGGAAAGCAACATTCATGTTATACAAGGTGGAAAAAATTGCTATAATGTTGGGGTATGAACCTACCCATGAAACAGGACATCTTTACGCAAAGATGGTTTCATGTATTCCTATACAATCAAAATATGAAAAAAAATATTAGCCTTTCCTTAAAAATAGTGCAAGCTGCTAGAGTCATTTTGTAAGAGGTCAAATGCTTTTTTTTCGACCTATTATGTTCCCTGGAGAAAATTGATCAGTTTCGTGGGTCACCCTACTCTGTCAGTATTTTTTTTACACCCGCTGCTTTAAATAATATGTTTTTCCGCGATTAAAAGTAGCACGAGATTTTTTTTTTTTTTATCAGTCTAGTGGAAGTTAATTCAATAATTTTATATCGTTTAGTAAGCGAATAAAAATATTATAACAATAATAAAAAATTCAAAACGTTTATACTTAAAACTAATGGCTAAAAATATTGTGGATTTCATTCATCTTTAAAAAAAATGCACATTTAGATTTTAAAAATCGAATTAAAAGTATATAAGTTATTGATTTGATTAGTCAATATTTACTAAAATGTGACGTCATAATTTACTATTTTCATACAAAAAAGCGTTTTTGACATTTCACAAAAAGTTGCTGATTTGACTAGTTGGAAAGTAGCCACTGCACGAAGGTGTAGTTTCCGCTACGCGTAGCTTGCTTAGCTAAGTCGTCTATAATTTGTGAAGGGTGATTTTAGATAAGAGTGTAATTTGCTGTAGCTTCCTCAGCCTTCATAAAATAAAACATAAAGCAACACTCACACGTCAGTGCCGGGCCGGAGCGCGGCGGAGAACAGTCCCCACACGGGCTTGTGGTCGCTCGTGCACACCGACTGCACCGAGTTGTAGGCGATGCATTTGAGGCCTGACTGCACCGGAACTGCACTGATGCGCCGCAGACCTAGCAACAACGCGTCTGAAAATACTTTGAAAAATCTAAAAAAAAACACTAGATGCTGAAAATGGCTAAAACATTTCTGAACCGATTTTTGGTTAATCCAGTACAGAAATGTTTCAGCGAAAATCGACACCTATAAAACGTAAGTATGGTAAATTTTAGAGTACAGATTTATATAACTCGGCAAAAAAACTATAATGAGTCTGTTATTTTACTTGCAAAAGGGTATTTTTTCATAATTTTTCTTTTAAAATTAAAGGTCCGCCATTTTTTTGATACCTCGATAATGCCTATTCAGTTTCGCCTTGAAAAGGTCTTACAATATGACTATATAACTAGCTATTTTAGCAAGCAGTCTCTGGGATAACAATTTAAGGGGGAGTGTCTACATTTTTTTTATTGACACGGTTTATATAGGCTACAGAGATGTTTGATCTTGATTTTGAATATGGTGGAAGTAGTAGGTATATTTACCAGCAAAAGCGGAAGATGAGGTAGTGGTCATAGAGCGTGCTTTGTAGAGTATCCGGTCTGTGTAAGCAGGCGCGCGCTGCTTACTCGACGTGTCGAACTGTTGGCTACCGGGGTCGTACTGCAAGGATAAAGTCAAGTATAGCTCCCGGCAAACAACTTGAGTATTGAATGGGGTAGTGGTAAGTTTGCACATTTGCAAACGGTATGTTTGCTTTGTCTTCTTTCGAATGGGTTTTCGAATCGACTATCTACAGACTACTTTGATGTAAATTTGGACTTGTCTTAACCAAACTGAGGAAAATCTCACAAAGTGATAAATATCTGGCTATACGGGCAGCTGCCCCCCCCCCCCCTGCCTCCCTCGGTACGCCCATGGGACTACAACACAATGTTACCTTATACGCTTATACGTGGGGGGGAAGGTGATGGGGGCTTCCTTGAAGTCCCGGAACGCGGCACCGTCCTCCAGCACCGCCGTCAGCTGGTCCGCGTGCAGCAGCCCGTGCGGCAGGTGAGGGGGGAGGGGGAACTAGAAAATAAACACAAATAGTTAACCCGCCAAAATTTACTACTTTTTATTGAAAGTATAGCTTTTTAAGCCACAGTTTCACCTGCGGCTTAATGAGTTTTCCCGTAGAAATCAGATAACTAGGTATTCGCGGTAAAAAGTAGCTTGTGTTATTCAGGGTGAACGAACTTTTCTAATGGTGAAAGGATTTTTTAAATCGGTCGAGTAGTTTTTGATACCAAATTTAACCTCGATAATAAAATTACTATCACTCGACCGCTAACCATTGTTTAGTTATATCAGAGCTGAAACAATGAGTCGTTAAACCAATGAAATAGTTAGCTAACCTCTGTTTGTTCTATCCAACGCAAGACGGCTGCTCTGGGCTCGCCCAGTCTAAAGTTGAGATCTCCACACCAAAAAACATAATCGAAATTATTTGTAACATCTGTAATAAGAAACATTCAATGTTTTATTCAGTGTAACAAAGGACTAAGCATATCAGGAATAGTTATCTCATAGGTCTTACTTACCTTTACTTCTATGCCTGCACGGTAAATTCTTAGGTAAATCTATTGATCTAATAATCCTTTTGATATCTGAAACTCTTTCTTTAACTTTCTCTTGGTGTGCTGTTAGATGTGCCGTGACGAAGAGGAAGGAGGATCCGAAGAGCGCGAAGGATATTGCCACCGCGCCTTTCGTCCGGAACGCGGTCCCGGGCCGCACGGACAGGCTCGCGTCCTCGGGCAGAGAACAGAACCAAATCAGGTCCCTGCGTATGAACACTGTTAGATGAAGAGTACCTGTTGACAAGATAATAAACATAGTATGGTGGAGTAAATTACGACTTTCATTAATGTTAAATCATAAAGTGGTGCTTAAAGGTGGAACTGGATTAGGATAGGTACCTACAACCATTCTAAATAATAGAAAAAGAAAATCTTTTGTGGAAAATATACTTAAGGCTGACACAGTGCAAAATAGACTTTCCAAATTGATGATTATTGTGTGATAACTGAGTAATGCTAATTTTTCTAGTCTTGTAGTGGTATGTGAAAATAATACAAGAATCATGCATTTATTAGACTGTTTTTATGTTATTGATAAAAAAACCTTCACACTCACCTAAATAGTAAGAATGTAATAATAAGTGTGATGGTCCCAAAACCTCCTGAATAGTGATTTCCCATTCAGTTCTTTCTGAAAATGACTCCTGTGTGCCGATTGCAAAAATATCTGGTACATGTTTCACTTGGTTTGGAAATATAAAGTCTGCTAGTTCTCTGTAAAAGATTTAAAATATTAAAGTTCATTACATATGTTAGGAACTAGTCTCCAATAATCATTGTTTACTTTGAAATTACTTTAAAGACAAGCTACACTTTACAAACATTCACAAACAACAAATATCAAAGTCAAACAACAAGTTCAGATATATTTGTATGACATAGTTATTGTTTATTAAGTATAGGTTGTCATTATCATTGATTATCAAAATTATACAGCTGGGGATGTGTTCAACAGCATTGTACTGAAGTAAATTATTTATTATGAGTAGTAATCCATTACAGTTACTTTTGAAATAAATCCTGACAATCTCAATGAATAAGGAAATACAAAACACTATGATATTATACCTGGGTGGTGCTTGCCCATTCATATTCCAAGTGCCAACAAAAATCTTCACTTCCCTATCTGGAAACACATGCTCCAATTCTGCTGCGCCCAGGAGAGAATGGGAAGCCAGTCTCCCATACAGGTAGTTCCTGGAACACATGTCTTAGTAAGTCTAAGTAGTACACAGTACACCCACCATGCTAATATGAGATTCAAGATAATAAACAGTGACACACAAGTATTACACTATCCTTATCTAATCTTGAAGGAAAACAGCTTACAGATAGCTAAAACTTGGCTAAGCCAAATCCACGGATTTATAACTAAATCTCTAGTGGAAAAGAGATATATTCTTATTAACTACAAAATATAAATCAATAAATTATTTTCAAATTCTTCTAAGTTTTCCACTTTCCATAAGTTCGAGCATAGTCAATAGTTTAAATTCCACAGACATAAAGTTCAATTTAGGGTGGCATGAATAAAACCACTTAAAAAAAAAAGGATATTAAGACTGTACAATCCAATAGATTTATGTAGGTAGGTATATTTATTGATAAGCTTAGGTGAATTTGAAAACTCTTAAATTTTGCATGTGTTAGGAAAAATAAAACCTTTCTCGGGCCTCCTGTGTGGGAATGAGTCTGAGCACTTGTGCAGCAAGCAGTGAGTTGCGAGCCAAGCTGTCGGTGCTGCCCGCACGGGAACCTGACCGTGTTATTGTAGACTTTATCCTAAACAAAAGATCACACAAAGCAAAGTATAAATACATCATTTTCTATTTAAAAAATATTGTATGTGCAAAATTAAATAATACCTTCTTTTTCTGTCAAGTGAACTGCTTCTATCACTTTCAGGAGAGGATGATTGGTACAACGGCTTTGTATCATTAGATATAATATGATCAGCTGATAATCGTTTAACAAATAACTTAGTCCTTGGTTTAGCTCCTTCAAAGGATCCTGAATGCTCAAAAGATTTTCTGGAATCATCTTTTGGAAACTTAACAGTAGCTTTGGTTATTTCGTCTGATTTGGACTGGCGACAGCTTCCCGGATCACTCAGACTGTTGCTAGAATTGTTCACCGGGCTACAGGTTGTTGAATGTACTTCAACTTTGGAATTTTGTCCTTCCATCAAACTCTTAGGGCGAGACCGTCTGAAGAAGGTTTTACAGCATTTCGGATTGTGTTCTTCGTCGTAGTGTGAGTGTTCAGCGTTTCGACAGACGTTGCTGCCAGAAGTTTCCCCTAAGGAATACTTGTGTTGGTCGGAGTCCACGCTGGTGTCGGCGCACAGTGCACTTTGCGCCAGAAACGGGTCGGCCGGGGAGATCGGCCGCGACGACGACTGGGTATACTCATCGTTGGAATCAGTATCGACATAGCACCCAACTTTTGGCGACTTTTTGACGAATAGCCGTTTCCGAAGGGACAACTTCTGTTTCACCCTGGTTGGTGATGTTGTCATGATGGATTTTACACCACTTAAACTACTAATTTATGTTACTTATTTCATTTTTTACTAAATATAGACAACATAACCTATTACGCTGTTGTATAGTGACATTTTGCAATAGGTGAAATGTCAAATTCGCGCAAATGGATATATTCGTTTCATAGTCTAGTCTAGTTTTATTAAAATCATTAAAAAAAAACAAGAAAATTAATTTATGAAATCCAAAACACGGCAAAATTAATCATAGAAATTATTATATTGCTACCAAGGCAACAAAAACAATAACAACAACTCGACAATCACGCTCCGGAAGTGCTTTTTCGTTCCGTTCCGTCTTCCGCAGTGAGTTTCCGGCAACAAACATCTTGAACTTAAACACTGGCGAAGTGGGTTGGGGGAATTCCGTGGTTGGGAAGGATATCCAATTTTACTAGACCTACTTTTTTCGCAATCTTTTTCCAGTAAGAAAGATTAGGAAAATCCCTAGGATTTTCGCGAAGATTCTTCCTACGACACATGCCATGCATCCCGTCATTACCGTCCCGTATAATATGCAACAAGCAAGTCCCTCCCCTATGATACGTTCATGCGGAACAAATGTTTTTATTTCAACAAAACATTATGTATAGGCAGGTGCGCAGCCCGGTACCTATTTTGTGGTAATACGATTATATCATAGGTCAATGTAAGAAAATAAATAATAGATTAGACGGTTTCATAAAATAATAAACTTCTTTATTTATTTTTAAATTCAAAGTAATGGTAGCAATTCGTGGTTGCAAAATACGCGACTTAACTAATATAAGTCCATACCTGTCACTTTCTATCATGAGAGAACAGAACGGGATGGCAATAATTTTAGTTGAGATTTAGTTAAGTCGGGATGGTTACGAATCGGGCCCACTACCTATCTTCCTCCAGTCCCGGGAACCAATAAGTTTTCTCCATCATTAATAGGGTTCGGATTCAGGTTGCCACCTACCACTGACTGGATACCATCACCTGCGAAGAAAGATCTAACTACACTTCACTTGAAATACTTGCATGCAAGTATGACGTCACTCTATGAAAACTACCCGCATGCAATTTGCAGCTTGCTTGACACTACACAGTGGCCAGGGGGATGTGGTATAAAGAAAATATTAGGTACTTACTAGGGTTTAGTGTAATATTTTTATCCTCCTGGCCACTTTTAGTGATTAAACAACTCCTTCATAATGTTCATGTGGTCCCCCTGGCCACTTTAGTGATTAAACAAAACAACTCCTCCATAATGTTCATATTGTGGTCCCCCTGGCCACTTTAGTGATTAAACAAAACTACTCCTTCATAATGTTCATGTGGTCCCCCTGGCCACTTTAGTGATTAAACAAAACTACTCCTCCATAATGTTCATATTGTAGTCCCCCTGGCCACTTTAGTGATTAAACAAAACAGAGTTTTGCGCGAGAACCGTAACGAATCACACGTAGGACGAGTTTCTGGCTTTCTAATTTAGCTTTTCGCGACTATTATTGTGATAGTGTAGTGGGATTAGCATAATAATGTGCCGGTAGTGCAAGACAAGGTGGTGAAAGTAAGAAATGAAGTACTGAAATCCTATATGGTTCGACTCGACACTCCTGCGTAAATCATCTTCGACCATCGGAATGTGAGCTCCGCTCTCGCATTCCAATGAGTTCTAGGTTAGTTAGTTGAGTTATATTGGTTAGGTTGGGGTTTTGCGCGGGGAACATGAAAAATCTGACGGACTTTGTTCCTCGCTCCTAAAAATTAGTTCCTTGCAGTGTTTGTTGTATTAATGTGGTGGAGTGGATTTAACATAATAATCTACTGACGAGAAACAATAATGGCGGGAGTGAGAAGCAAAGGAAGGCGCTACCGTACCATTTAGATTGTTATCTCCGCGCAAAAGTCTGTTGAGCATTAGAATGTGAATCACCTGCGCATTCTAATGACTTTTAGGTTAGTGTAGATTAGATTAGGTTAAGAAGACTGAAGACAAAATGTTTTTTTTTTTGTATCATTTTGTATAGGAAAGTAATTCCTTTTTATTTCCTGGAAGAATTTCCTGTTGAAAGTTGTTCAATTTCGTGAACTGAGCAACGCCTATCAGTTTTCGGTACGCTGCGCTGTCCTTTACACCCGGTACATTATACAATTTTCTCATGCAAATTAACTCGAAATGATAATAAAAACAAACTCACCAATATTGCAAAGATCAGTGGTGCAGGCGCGGTAGAAAGTCCGGAAGTCGACATCTGTCACTTCGTGATTGAGGTGATCGGGCTCATCATCGCAGCCGCGCATAAAGCTGGCCACCGTGCCTGCAGGATCCTATACAAAAATAAGTACAGTATTTCAGAGGATTTTCCTTTCCAGAATGCTTAGATTATGGATTTAATCCTCTAATCCCAGTGGTTCAATGATAAAGTTCAATGATTGACAAACTGATGTAGGTACTGTACTTATTGGGAGTGCATCTATAGACTTCGTTGGCGTGGCTAAGACCATCAATTTTACAAAATAGGTAAACACTTCTTTCTCAAATGCAGCAAAATATATTTATTATTTATTATTATATTTATTATTTATAAAAAGTAAGTCAATTCCTTGTCACTGGCATGAACTTGGGAAGTTAGCGGCCTAGTTGCGGTAGATTGTAGGTATATTTTTCACATAACTTACAACAAACTCTTGGCGGAGGATAGTGCAGTACTTGTAGCGGCATTCGACCGTCTGCGAAGTGTTGGTAATGGTCAAACACGACTGATCCAAATCCACCGACGAGTAACTACACACGTAGCATCGCAGTTGACCTGGTAAACCAGAAATACATTCATAAGAGAGGTTTGGTCTTCCTTTAAATTCTGATGCAGTACCTACTTACACCGCTAAACAGAAACTGGGATGCGCCTTGAGCTATCTATCAAAGGCAGTAGTCTCAATTCCTATTTATCTCTTTGTCGGAATCACCTGATTGTCGGACAAGTAATGATCCTTTTCCTACAACTTTCCACCTTATCACCACCAAAACGAACAAATAAAATAAATACCAACCAACTTACCAATTGATTTTCCAATTATTGCACACAATATAAAAATAATTAGTTGTAATTCCATTTTGTGTTTGTTCAGTCAATACTCAATACTCAATGTATTTATTTGCTTTCTTGTTGTAAGTCTACAAATAACAATAAAATACTGACTGAGTGACTAATTTGCTTCATATATTCTTTATCGTTATCAAAAACAGATAAGCATTAAAGGTATCTTCTTATCTTCTACTTTCGAAGTAATTAACGATCACAAATCACTGTTGTTTCCTTTACTTAGCCGATAAAGCATGTAGTTTTTATAAACTTATCAGCGGGTTGCTTTTAGGGGAAATACTTCACTCACACACTTTTTAGATAAATGGATATATTTATTGCTCTACAGATTCTTAATGGACTAAGTATGTCAAATTGAAAATAATATGAAGTAAAATAGAAATAACTAATATATAAACTAAACTAAGCAACAAGTTTTTTTAGAATACTAAAGTGCCAATCTTCGAACTACAAAGATCCTGTGGAGCTATCAGTGGCTCTGTTCATTTGTCGATAGAAAAGCACTTCTAAGGCCAATAGTGCACACGCTAGCACTATTCCATAGAGCAGCATCAGTAGCGACGGGTAGACGTCCACGATGCTCACGGAGTCGAAGCTGCCTCCGCTGCGGGAGCAGACTGGCTTCCTGGAGTACACCAGCCGGTTGGCACGATCGCTCATGCCGTGCTCGCGGATCCTGAACATCCTGAAAAATTGAGATTCACTTCACCTACAATACTTTTTATGTTTCAGTGTATTGTAATTTAGGCGATGGGCTGACAACCTGTCACTACAGCAATATACAGATCTATCTTAACCAAGCCTCATCCCTTGTCAGACCTGGCGGAACGGAACGATCTTTGTTTAGGTCGTTGACGCTCTGCCTACCCCATTAGAGATCAAGTCATCAAGGCGTGATTTATGTATGTCCCTCACCTACCTATGATATTTTGAGGTGATACCACTTCAATCACATGCCATATAGCAGGGTTTTTAATATGTGTAAAATGTCCGAAAATCCGTAGTTTGCATTTCAAGTCTATTACGTGCGACTTCTTTTTCCGGCTGCCAAGGAAGAGCTGTTTTTTACTTTAGTTTCAGCTTCTATAAAGAAATACGATGCCAAAATATACCAACGCAATTTTGAGAAGTTCAGCGTATGGAGAATCTTTCCTGCAAGTCAACCACGGCTTGGACGTCGGGATGTAGGATATCTCTTGCAGGCCGCACTTCTCATGCTCGTAGAAGAATTTCTCCACGGTCCTGTAGCCGAGCCCGGTATCCATGTTAAATGCAAATGGATGCTAGAAAATAAAAGTTTAGAAAAATAATAAAACAAAGAAACCTCCATTGCAGATATAGTTGTTAACAAACTTACCTTTTGTAATTTTCTAACTCCATCTTCAAGACTCATAAAATTTGATTTAGAACCCTTTGGCGCTACTTTAGTTTCGTAAATAGCTTTTCTAACTGGATCTGTAGCAGTCTGTAATTTAATATTATAAATCAACACTTCTTAGTTCTAGATATCCCAAGAAAAAAAGGAAAAGAAAGGAACCGACCGTGAAGTAGTGAAGGTTATAAGTTGTATTCTCGACTCCTAGTTCCAGTCTAGAGTTGAGCAAGTCAGAGAGGGTTCGGATTTGCTTCGAGCTGGACTGCAGCAGAGCAACAATACTGGCAGAGTATGCCGTAAACAAAAACAGAAAGGCAAGGAACAAAGTGAACATCACTAAACGACCGATGGACCCTGGAAGTGTCAATATAATTAACTATTATAGGGAAAAAGGTTCTTATGAATTTGACGGAAAACTAAATCTTCCTCACCCCGTAATTCCACATAACTGCCTTGCTGTGAAATGGCTCCAACGATCATCATTGCCACATCACTTATGGTCAGCTCGGAATCTTGACCTTTGATCTATGAAAGCAGAATATCAGTCAAGGAAGATCCCTGGAGATTATAACCAAAATGTGAACCGAAACCAAAAGTGGCCAGTTCAGTCAAGATTTAGTGATTTTGTGAGCTTACGAATCAATCAATACCAATATGCAATAAGGGTGCTATTCTATTATCTATTATTTTAGCTTAGAATACTTACATTCTTGTTTTCTTCGCCCAAGATGTAAAATTTTTTGACCTCCCATTTTGCGTTGACATAAATTACAATCATCATTATCATCACGAACCCAGCAAGGGACCACCAGACCGCCTTATTAAAGGGCAATAGAAATAAATTGTTCTGGTAGGAAAGCGGCGGTTCTCGAAATACGAACCTAGCAGACGTCTGGATTGCATCCGACAGGTAAAAGACGTGTGAAATACGTTCTTTGTTCAAGAAAATAGGGGTACCTGATAAAGTAAACAATAAAAAAATTATACAAGGTGATTTTTTACTCAATGATTATGATAATAAACCTAGCCCTATGCTACGCGGAAGCTACGGCGTAGCACATCGCTACAACATGGAATAGAGCTGTGATAGAGCTCAACTTTCAAAACGATCGTTTAATCATCACTTCACTATCATCACTTCACTACATCACTATCACTAGGTACATAGAATAAAACATAGTCGCTCCCCGCTGTCTGTATGAATGTCTGTATGCTTAGATCTTTAAAACTACGCAACGGATCTTGATGCGGTTTTTTGTAATAGATAGAGTGATTCAAGAGGAAGGTTTATACGTATAATACATGCATAATATAGTAGAGAAACACTGATAATTTTGGAGGTTTCTGATGTGATGTCGTAAATAAACTAATTTTTTTGCGCTTACATTGCAAACGCTGGCTGAACCCTACGAGATAGATCAAGTCTACAAAAAAGTCCGCGATGGAATATGTCTATCTCTTAGGGATAACCCACAATAACCATTTATAATCCTTCATATTTTACGAGAAATAATGGCTTATTTACGAAGCAGTTTAAAGAAACAACTTAGCCTAATTCCCTACAACACTTACAACACTATAACTGAGCTTTAACTCTTCAATATTATTTCCCCTATTCTAAGATCTTCGGAGTTAGTTGGAGGTGTAAGAAAGCTATTTTGGTCTAGCAATATAACTATGTAGGTACTATAATATAAATACTACCACCACTAAAAAGAAAAACCTACCTGATAGATCTGCATGACCACGAACCATGTTACCGACAACTCCGTTCCAAGTGCCATGCTCGAAGTAGCCCCAGTTATCGGCAAAGAAATACAGTCTGGTCGCATTCAAGAACTGATACAGAGGAAGAATCTGTTGGTATCCCCAATGATTTATGCTGTGGGCGGACTTTTCGACCCTGTATAAGTAAAAAAAAAATGTAATGTATAAAAAAATGTGACCCATTTTCTTTGCGGCCCACTGTACCTAACTATTCAAGAAATATTTACTGAGCTGAAATTGGGTGGACTTACTACCAGTACCAGCAACATAGATTTTTTTGTTGTTGATGTGGTAGGTAGGTAATTAATTAAATAGGTAAGTGTCAAGTATTAATAATACTATTTTGAATAGAATAAGTTGTTGAACTTGTTGAGAAATGAGAATGAAAAGTATAGGTATAATATACGATACAAAAGAAATAGTAATATTAAATTAGCTAAAGATAAATACAAACTTGATATCACAGTGTGCAAGACAAGTCCCCGTCGTCATATCGTCGACATTAAACGTTACAAACAGCTCTTCTCTTGCTAAATTCCTCCTTCTTAACAATTTTGTTGTTAGTTTGGTTTGTTCAGATTTCTGCAACCCGGATGAACTTGTCCAAAAGCCGTAATACTCCGTGAGCCATAGTAGTTTTGAACGAATTTTGTAAACTAAGTATTATAACAAAACGTTAGGTACATTTAAAAGTAGGTACATCTACTTAGCAGGTAGGTAATATAAAAAATACTAATTTTTATGATAAACAAATAATTTGCTCACCTAGATGTATCTCGAAATATCCTTTAGTTGTTTCCTGAGCTATTAGAACTTCGGAATCGAGCTGAATATTCAAGGCTTCTAGCAGTGGTGGTATCATACTTTGGTTGGATAGATGACTGAGAAGTAGCCATCGATATGGATTGTTAAACTTGTTAGTTCTATTAGCCTAGAGAAAAAAAATATAATTTGTTGTAAGCACTAATCTAAACTCTACAAAAAATAAATAAATCATCCGATTCAATATGTTTCTTGTGGTGGTGTGGAAGTGAATACTCGAATGTAACCATTATTGTTTGGCATTCACATTATAGGTACTTTTTATGATTCTCCTCCTGAATTCACACGCAATATATTGGGTTGGGCAATTTGGGCATTGGATTGTATAGCTAGGGGTCAGGATTAGCTGACGCGACCTGTACTTCCTTACCTCTGTCAATAAATCTTCAATCCCAGGACAATTTAAATCTGCTATAGCAAATGTATCTTCTGGTAATACTTCGGATATTTTGCTTGGCTCATTAATGAATCTTATTGGTAAAGGACGTTTTAGAGTCGCCAACCGTTTAATGAGCTCCAGTTTCAAGTCTGAAGATGTAAAGGATTGTTAGCTTAGATAAGGTTTTATTTAATAGAATGCTAAATCAAAACATATAACTTACTTTTGTCCCAACATAAAAACGCAGTTACGCGCAGTGGTCTCTCATCATAAGCCTTTACTAAATCTCCAGTCATTTTAAATTTTTGGTCATGTGAAATAGCAAAAGTAATCTTTAGACTGAATAATAACATGAATATACCAGTCAATTTCATTTTTAAACGGGATACCTATCCTGAAACTGATCGGTTCAGCAGTCAAGTGATAAATGATAAGTTAGTAGACGGTAGACGTATCAAACTTGCAAGGTTGTATCATGGTTCTACTCGTATGTTGGTTGTTTCGTTTCCATCGAACTGTTTAGAAAGTAAACAAATGATTACAGTCTTTTGCTGCTAATTGTTGGTTTAACTTCAGAATGCTTTTGCTTGATACTTGCTTTATTAGTGCTATTGCTATGGTAAGTAAAGACACTCAATTTTCATTAATAAGTACATACAAGAGGTGTCCCGTAGTCAGGCCCATGAGACTCACTTAGTAAAGATTAGTTACTAATTTCTTTAAGTGCCCTATATATTTGCTCTGAATAAATTATCAGGCGTTTTTATTCATATTCTTCTATCTTTCATGTTGTGTGATGGAATCAGAACTTTATTCAGAATCAGATGAAACATTTTATTGGATTTCTTAGAGATTATTTGCAGAATGTACCCTACGCGCTAAACGTAGGTACCTTTCGCAAAAACTAGTAGGTAATCAAAACCATTTCTACTAAAATATTAGTTTTTTAGTTTAGTAGATACTAAAGGAAGGGGGTAAATTTTGGTATTGAAATGTTTTGCGAAAGGTATAAGTAGGGCCAAAGGCATTTTAATAAGCCAGGTATTTGATTTTTCTAACAAGGAATGATCCTGGTAGTGCAGTTCATTGTTAACTCAGCCATTCTGATGTCTGAATGGCTGGCACCAGTCAAAGGCACCAAGCTACAGTGAATAAACTGTAACTATATAATGTTAATCATACTTTTAATATTATGTGTGGATGGAATAGATATAATAAATAATACAATCATATTTTTTTAAGTTTTTATTGTCTTACAACTAGATGTTCATTTCTTAGCCTTGGCTTCCCTTGTGGCTTTTCTCTCCGCTGCTCTCGCCAGCTGCTTGGCAGGCTTGAGGTTGCCCTTCTTGCAGAACCTCTGGTTCCTCAAGAATTTAGCATCCATCTGAAAAAAGAAACATTATCATGATTTACTTAATACCTATTTGATATTGACAGAGTAACTATAATACTATGTGCGTACATATTGATAACTGATAAGTTAGTACACGCTTTTCATGGTTTTTATAAGATTTAGAGTTAGATAGGTATACACAAGATGCTACTCATCATGCCCACAAAAGTAGTCCATGAATAAATTTGGTACCTACATTAAATTAATAATAAATAGATAAAAAATGAATTCTATGAAATAGCAAAATAATTAAAATAGGTAGATGTTGTGTATACCACCATTACTTATAGAATTGTATTATTTTTAAACCAAATAAATTATACCAAAGTTTGTAAAACAGGAATAATAAAGACCGGAAAATAAAGTGGAATTCTAACTTTGGTAGGTATAGTAGGTGCAGTGCATACTGCCTCGGTGGTCTAGTGGTCTGAGCCATAGTGAAAGCATAGTACAATCAGAAAATCAAAAGTAGGTAAGTAGCATCTTCTAGTCTCATATGAATCAAAGCAAATTTTTTTTTGTTAATGATACTTACACCAAGGGTAGACTCGTGCCTGAACTTGGTAGGCTTCTTGATGCCATTCCTGTGGGCTTTGCGGTCTGAAAGGAAGGAATTTTTGATCAGTTCAACATGTAAACAATACAGTTCACTTTCACGGTACCTCTACACATAAACATCTTCGTAGTGGGTAAGAAACGAAAGATTATGTAGTAAATGAGCTTGCGAGAAGTACTAATACGCAAAATATAGATATTAAAGCTGTTTTTTATTTTTTTATTTTTTTTATTTTTTTTTATTAGACGAACACAACAGTTTACAATCAATAAATTTTACAAACAGTATAAAGTCTAAGGTACAGTTCTAAATTGTAAACCACTAGTGTGAACGTGCAGCTTGGTTAAGCGAATAGACTTTCTGCGTGAAATTAACAATGTAAACATAATTTTGTAAAATAAATAAAAGTAACATTAAAGTAACATGCAACATGCGATATAGCTACAAAGTTAAATATTATCTAAGTGAGGTTGAGGGTTTTTAAGACAGCGTTTTTAAAAATAGTTTGTTTTGAATTAAAAATATCAATTTCTTTTTTATTTTTACAAAGATCGTTGTACAAACGACACATTCTAGTAAGCGGATTATAATAGGAAGTATTATTTGTGTATACATTTAACAGGAAAGTTTTAGGGTGGCGAGGGTTTGGTTTAAGATAAATGTTCAATTCGGAAAGTAGGTAGGGTGAAATAAGATGTGAGTGTAATATTTTGTGGAGGCATATTAAATCAAACTGATCACGGCGAGATTTTAGCTTATTTAATTTGAATTTAGCTAGTCTCTCTTCGTATGACGGCATTTGCCGTTTATTGTAGCCTTGTCTGAAGAAGACAGTCCGAAGAGCTTTTTGTTGGACACTTTCTATTCTATTACTGTGCAACTGATAAAAGGGTGACCAAATTACAGAACCATATTCGAGGACATTTCTAACTAGGGTGTTATATAGATATATAAAAGATGCAGGCTTTTTAAAGTGTTTTGTTGTACGAGTTATGAACCCAAGAAGTTGGTTTCCCCTATTAACTATACTCTCGTAGTGACATCTAAATGTAAATTTTTCGTCAAACAGAATTCCCAAATCCTTTGCGACACTCCTACGGTCTAAAACATGTTCACCGACTTTGTAATTATGTTCAATTTTGTGAATTTTGTTTGTAAACGACACAACAAAGCATTTGTCGATATTTAAAAACATTCCGTTTATTAGACACCATTCTGTGAGAGTCTTTACATCGTTTTGCAGTGCGATACAATCACTAGTTTTCGATACAGAAGTAAATATCTTGAGGTCATCAGCTGCTATTCACTTACTTTGGTTATGATTTGTGTGGTTCTTTGACTTGGCCATAGCGAAGTATTTTCAGTCCTGGAAGAAAAAAATATATGAAATATATCACAGCACCATGAAATCTTAGTTGAAAAAATAATGTAAACGCTTAAAACTCTTAATGATTTCTTCGATTTTTAAGGGTAAACACGAACACTAACCTAACACCGGAGAAGGCAATATTGTAAAGAACTGTCAATGTCAAAAATGTCAGTTGTCACGTCAAGTCTTGTTTTTTAAGTGTTTTGGCTTGGAATCTAGTCTTTCAAGCTGTGCTGCCAGATGACTAGTTAAAAAAATCACTAGTGTTGTATTTCTGTTGCTGCTGGAGTACGTTCAGACGACCCAGTTCGATATTTATACCGATCAAATCTTATACTAGTGGGACGCACTGAACGTGCACTTTAGCCGCTGTCAGATAAAACTTCACTTCCGGTGCGCCTCTGAACGGGCCGGATAAAAATTAACCTAGTCGAAATTTCGTCTGACAGGTGTCTCTGAACGGGCAGTATAATTTTTAACCAGGTTAAATTTCGATCGATCGAGCGGCTCTCAACGTACCCCTGTAAGTTTTCGTAATCGTAATCGAATATTGGTTATTACTTATTAGTATTTAACTTCACGGAACTGACGGAACGAATGTGGTGGATGAATTGAACCTTAATTTAAAAAGCGTGAAAGGCTCTATGCCTCTCTGATGAGTGTCGAAGAATACGAAACGCATTGGTTCTTTATTTACCAAACGCCTGAGGTTGTTTCGTCATCATTTCGACTCTTCAGACTGATGCGGATGTGTCCGCATGATAGCTAGTTTGCGAATGCTTTGCTCTTGTGAGCTTAGCTTGTTGGAATGGAACAGAATTCAACACTCTACTCTAGGGTCCTCCTCCCCGCAAGACCATTCTTCTGAGGAGATCATGCCTAAGAGCTGCTCCTAGAGAGTAGAGTCGGATTCCGTTCTTCTATCAATTGGGATGGCTTCCCGGCGGTGATGTGATATTGATTAATTAAAACGCTAGACAGAAGACACGTCATGACCGCCAACGGTGTTCATGGTGTTAGATTCTGCTTTAATGTAAGTACTGGGATAGTATCTAATATTATTACATAATTTAGAAACTTTATCGTACTTCTGGCAACTCTGTTAATTTTTCGTTCCGTAGTGCGTTCACGCATGCACCTAGGGGAAACCGTTAGAGCGACTTTTAATCTGACAGCTCGCGTAAACCCCCGTTCATGCACGCACTTGCACCTGTCAGGATGAAATTTCCCCTGACAGGCGCTTCAAAACGGGGCTTTATCAACTGTCAAAGTGAAAAGTTCCCCTAACCTTGCGCTAACCGTGCGCCCGTGAACGTACCCCAGAAATTAAAACTGATGCCGTTCGTTTCATCTTGCATTTATTATATTTTATTCAGTTTTATTTATATTCATAGACCAAGAGAAAATTCTTCGCAACCAAATACCAATACATTCGCGATAGAATATCGTAAGCATATGAGAAAGAAAAATGCTAAATTAATAAGAAAAAATAAGAAATCCAATAAAATCTTCTAATGAAACGAAATGCTCTGCTAATGAAATATTTGACATTTGTCAAGTGACGTGCCTTGATCGAGTTTCGTGGACAGGATTTTGTGATTTTAATTCATGTAAATTTACGTGAATTTTCAATCAAAATATAACATTTTGTGCCTTCAAATTAAAAATGGTAGTGCTAGAAGGCGAGGCTGGAGATGCCAAGCAGATACCCACCGATGAAACTGAAAAAGAAGAAGCAAAACCACCAACACTTTTATCAATAGAAAGTATCCTTTACATTTCAGGTTTACAGATAATCTTATTCCAGTTTCAGGCACAAAATTTTACCATGGGTTATGCTCGTTCAAATTATTAGTGGAAATAGCGAATTCAGCCACTTACATCAAAATGAATATAGGTTATAACAACCCCTTGCAGCGATATTTTTTTGCTGAAACAAACTGCTTAGTAATGAGAAGACTTTCCAGTATGTATCACAAATTTTGAGGATTTCTCTCCTTTATATTTCCTATCTTGTGCTTCCTCCGGCCATGCCTTGCTGAAAGCATCCAGTTAGTCTCGCCATCTTCTTCTTGGTCTGCAGGAGGAAACACAAGATAGGGAGTCGTGGAGAGAGCGGAGAGAGGCCTTTGCCCAGCAGTGGGATACATAACATAACTACATGAGATAAGATATTTTCTATGAATTATTTTTGTATTACAAAATTAATAAATTATTAATGCATGTATATGTCAAGGTACTATCTAATCAGAAAGTGGTAAACATGTATCCTAACCTCCTTATAGTACGGCGGTTAAGGATCAAAATCAGGACAAAGCTTGCACTTTCGCGTGATGGGTTGAATTAGTCTCAGACTAGTTGTACACGTCCTAAGGTAACTTTTGAGATATGTTGCCCTGGTGGGTACACTCTATGGGTCTGCAGGCAGGGTCGGTTAGGTTACTATAGGAACAATTACAGTATTTTAATGATATAGGAGTGGTGCTCGAACAAAGTTTGGAGCACACCCTGGTCAAATTCACATCGTGGTGAAAAAAATCCAAAATGGCGGAAAACAAGATGGCCGCCATACAAAATAAAAAGTCGAATATCTCCTAAACGATGAGAGATAGATGGAGAGTGCTCGAATAAATGTTACAGAAAATGATAGTGGGTAACTTCTGGTGATCACGAAAATCCAAGATGGCGGATCCAAAATGGCGCCTGATATAAAAAATGCTCCGATCAGGCTGAAATTTGGCTGGTGAGAGGTTATTGAAGTACTAATTCAATTGGAAAACGTTGGATTTGAAAAACGAACTATCAATATCGAATTAGTACTTCAATGACATCTCACCAGCCAAATTGCAGCCTGATCCGAGCATTTTTTTATCAGGCGCCATTTTGGATCCGCCATCTTGGATTTTCGTGATCACCGGAGGTTACCTACTATCATTCCCTATAACATTTATTCGAGCACTCTCCATCTATCTCTCATCGTTTAGGAGATATTCGACTTTTTATTTTGTATGGCGGCCATCTTTTTTTCCGCCATTTTGGATTTTTTTCACCACGATGTGAATTTGACCAGGGTGTGCTCCAAACTTTGTTCGAGCACCACTCCTATATAATTGAAATACTGTAATTGCTCCTATATTGTAACCTAACCGACCCTGCCTGCAGACCCATAGAGTGTACCCACCAGGGCAACATATCTCAAAAGTTACCTTAGGATGTGTACAACCAGTCTGAGACCCATTCATCCCATCACGCCAGTTTGCAAACTTTTCCGGCTAACAGCCGTACTATTAATAATTGTTAATTTTAGACATTAATATATGTTATGTCTCATTCAAAAATTCTGTTTGTTGTGTCTGTTAAGTTAAAGCTGTTTACGAATCGAAGCCATTGACCACCCCAGTTTCTACCCTATCTAAAAAGTTTTTAAGTCAAAAGAAAGTATCTAAAAACGATTTTAAGTCAAAAGAAAGAAATAATTCCTTAACATAGAGCAGTACTGCGTCTTACTAAAGATGCTCAGCAACAACATGGGCTGCGGCACGGCGACTACCAGCGGTACCGCGGCTACTGCTCGCGCCGCCTGCGCCGACTCAGGAAGGTGCTCAAGATACCACAGGTGGGTGCCCTTTGAATACAGAATAACTAATGGTTTAGGGGCTGAAGCCGACAACAGCCAAAATGGGCGAGACTTATGCCTGAATTTGACGACGGTGCACGTAGCGGTGCACTCTGAATTTAGCCGCGTGACGCGCGCGCTCTAAATTTAAGCGACTGATGGCGCGCTCTGAATTTGGGCGCCTCTTGGTGCTAAATTCGCTGAATTTGTCTTGGAATTTATTTGTTTTTAATTTGGGCGTCTGGCTATTCAACTCGCAAATCCACTTGATAAGAAAAAGAATCTGCACTTTTACATACTTCTCTTTCTCGCCAGGGCGATAGACGGCACTACCGCCGTCGTGACGTCACAACCACCCACCTGACCGGCACCAACGCCGAAAACCGGCTGCTGTGCGTTCCGCTGCTGCAGGCGGAGCGGGCTTGGGCGCACGCGATGCAACTACGTCAGGAGGCCAACACCGAGCCGCGCAAGAAGTTCCATCTCGTCTCCAGGCTCAAGAAAGCCTCTGCTCATGCTCAGACACTGTTACAACTGTGTGAGGTAATCCAAGTGGTTTGAACACATGATAGATGAGTGAGTCTTTGATCGCCGAGTTCGTGCATTTTGATCTTCAATGTTTTGTTTTAATCCATTACTTTTTTCCGTCATGGTTATTAAATTTTGAGTTATGAAAAACTGTATATTTATACAGTTGACCATCGAAGCTGTTGAGCTACGTAACAAAATTTCTAAGATATTACAAGTTGTCTTTTTTTTTACACAGCAAAGCGGCGTTTGCGACGCGCGCACGCAGCTAGAGGCGGGCGCGTACGCGGCGTGGCTCGACGGCGTGTTGCTGCTGGAGCTGCAGCAATGGCGCGCGGCCGCCGACAGTCTGCAGCGCGCTCAGCTGGTGCTGGACAAGCTCTGCGCCGCCGTGCCCATTGACGAGCGACAAGTCTACAAGCAGAAGGTCAGTACCGTCTTTACCAGCCACAAACCCATTGCCCCCAGTTTCAGGGGGGTGAAAGGCTGACGAGGTCCGCCCGGGCACCAAACACCAAATGGTGATATGACAGGTTGGCAGGCTCACAAGGGGTCACCTGGCTCGCGACCATCCTCTCACCGGAGTCACGCAGCTTGCTGTGTTCCGTTGGTTCGAAAGAGACCTATTTACCTAGAGTCAAAACAAACCTATTTTTGTAAACGTAAAAAAAAGCCGAGAAATCTAAGTGTTGGCTTTGGCAGGTGGAAGAGTTGAAGCCGAGCCTGCGCTACTGCGCGTACAACATCGGCGACCAATCAGCGGCCGGTGACCTGGTGGCCATGCGCGGACAAGGGCTCATTGAGAACCTCGACTCGCTCATGGCGCAGGCCAAGTAAGTGCTAGGCTTTTAACGGGAGGGTTTTTTTTTACATTATTATTACCTTTAACTGTCTTCTAGTAATCTGAGCACAAAGCAAACATACAGTAGTGCTGTTGTAAGCAATGAAGGCTTGCAACAATCAATTCGAGTTCTGACGTCACACGTCTATAGGTTTGATTCCTGGCGGGCAACAACGACTTTGTGTAGTTATAGTACATTTTATCAAATTGAAGGAATAGAGAATGCACTTGTGTGTTGAGCAAACACTCTGGCTCTAAAAACTAGTCCCGTCCCGCGCAGATGGTCGATCTTTGGGAGATTGGCCGTCACCGAAAATCGGTTGGGAAGATATTGGTATTCTTATGGTTATTGTTATTGGCTTTTGGAATTATAGGGAAGAAAGTTAGTTAAATCTGAAGCTGCCGTCTTCTGTCTTCACCTGAGTGATTACAAACAGAATGTTCCAGCTGCTTCTGGGCGTACCTACTGTAGAAATTAGTAGAGGAAGCCGAGGGTTTCATTGTATTGCATACAATTTAGGCGATATGCTCAGACCCTCAATATGTGTCTGACAAGGCGATAAAGCCTTTTACTAGACTGTTTCACTCTGCCTACCCCACAAGGAATAAGGGTGTAACCGTTATGTATGCAATGTAATGTATTTTTTTCTTCGTAGGGAGTCCCGTTCTGGCGCGATGAGCGAGGTCTCGTGGCGCGGGCGGAGCGTCACCGTGCGCCCGGAGAAGGTGCGCCTGTTCCTCATAGCGCTGCAGGACCTGGACAAGTCGGCCGATGAGAAACACGACAAGCAGGACAAGATCGACGTCATCGAGAACATCCTCATGGACTGCAAGGACGCCATCTCTGCATTGAAAGATGAGATAAAGAATGATCCGAAGTTGAAAGCGAGCGCTGAAGACCCGACTTCGAGCGTCAATCATCTGCTCTCGTATTTGCAGTATGTGCGGTTGATGCGTACTGTCGCTCGTAATAACTTACTGATAGCTCAAGCTGAAGACGCGCGTCGCGGCGCTCGCCTGCTGGACGGGAAGAAGGTCCGTCCGCATGACTTGGCCAGGCTCACAGAAATCATCCTGCAGAACTTCACCGAGCTGCAACAATTGCCTGGGGTCGAAGACGACGCCAACTATCAGAAGGAGATCGAAGACCAGGCGAAGGCTTATCGTGCCTTCAGGTGTTATTATATAGCGCAGGTGCTGACGGGCCTGCGCCGCTTCCGCGAGGCTCTAGCCATGCTCGAACGCTGCGCAGCCTACGCCGCCGACGCGAAAAACTCCAAGCTGTCCAAAGAGCTGACGGATAAGCTGACGACCTTACAGCGTGATGTCGAGAGCTGCAAGTTTGAGGTGCACGCGGACTCTGTATTGGAAGACGATGATGAAGACGCGGAGGGAGATCGCCCGGCTCGACAACACCGCGATAAAAAACCCTTAGTAGACCGCCTGGACGAATACCGGGAAGACACCCAGCTGTTGACCAAACAGCCGAATGTTTACCGCATCCCGCCGCCGATGGAACCTGTCCCTTGCAAGCCGCTGTTCTTCGACTTAGCCTGCAACTTCGTAGAGTTCCCGTCGCTGGAGGAGCGGCTCGGCGAGCGCAAGCAGCCCGCCGGCATCACCGGCCTCGTCAAGGGGTTCCTCGGCTGGGGGAAGGGGGGGCAGTGAACCCAGCCGCAGAAAGTTCAGACATACGATGGATCAACTTCGATACCACTTTATTTACAATTACCTGGGTCTGTCTCAACTACTATCATTGCGCTTTAAAATATCTACCTACAACATGTAACGGAAAAGGTGAACCCATCCTGATGTAAATCTGCCCTTAAACAAACTTTTGCTATGGAACGTAGGTCGAAATACGAAAAAAAAAAATTACTTCCTTTACTAAAGACAAAGAGCTATCAGCTGATGCATTTTGTACGGCAGGTCATTTTTTTTTACATATTTGACCTATCTCCCATAGGGAATGCTATTCAGTTTCATGGGCAGACAGATTCACACCATTCAAGATGCAAATAACCATTTTTTTTTTTGCCCCATCGAAGATAATGTCTATCGTATGTCTGAACTCTGAAGTTAATTCACACTGAAGCATGTTCAAGCTCGATCGGAAGCGGGATTTACTAACTTTTTTTGCAATGTTTAATTGTTTACAAAAAAAACTTGACTCAACACAATAAAAACGCGTACGTACACAACATAACATAGCGCGCACATAAAAATATCCTAGTTTGAGCTCGAGTTTACTCTGCACCAATGTGAATTAATTAGACTTTTTTTCTTAACATGTATCTATGTAATATAGTTTTCGGTCTTTTTGGTTATATGGTATGTTATTTTATTATAATCTTTTATTATTTCAATAAAAATCCAAGATAAGAGTAATAAAACGTGTATTTAACAAAAAAAAATATTTTACATATCTCATGCTCAGTAAGTGGTTCATACAACCCTAAAACCCGAGATGTAAGTGGTACTTTGCATCATAGGTTTTGAAACCTATGCTGCAAAGTAATTTGAATAAGGAACTGTCAAATTGCAAGAAAAAAAAAGTTGATAGCCTTATTTCAAACACACGGAATCGGATGATTAATCGAATCGGAATCGATTTTAAAACAAATTCTATTCGAATTTATTTAAATATCGAACTGGCCAGTACTAAATATGACGCATAGAGTCACGGAATAAGGCCATAAAAATGTAAACATAGGATTATGAAAATTATGAAATTTTTACTCTGTGGTTTTTATAACATATTTATAACCTCAAAACTTGAGTTTGTCGATTTATTACTTAGCATTTTATTATAAAACATTAACAAATTAAACAGTCAGTATACTTAACAAAATGTCTACTTGCAAATTAGATAATTTTTCTTACGCGAATGCATATATTTGTGATGGTTAAATTCGCTCATAGTGAGTTGGTATTGCCTACTGTTTCGTCGTAATTTCATGTTTTAATTTTCTTATATTTTCCCATAATTTTAACTTATCTTTCATTCGATATGTAAAGCATAGTGCTTACCTCATGGTGTAAGTCATCAAATGCATACTCGTACCATTAGCGCCCTCGCTGCGCTCGGGCGCCAAAAACCTCGTATGCATTTGATGACTTACATCCTTTGGTTAGCAATATACTATTACACAAATTAAACGTAATTGTTCCGTTTACAAGTACAAAAATAGTGTGTTTTACTTTGAAACAATATATTTTACATGGTGTAAGTAACTACCACTCGTATTTTATAATCACATGGAACTTAAATTAATATACGGTAGTTAGATTACTTTAGCACAACGAAACGTTGCATGTCATAAATATTGAACAAGTTTTTTAACAACTTTGATGCGAGTGAACATACATACATAGATATATCACACCTTTATCCCTAATGGGGTAGGCAGAGCGTCAACGACCTAAACAAAGATCGTTACGCCTCGTCTGACAAGTTTTAAGGGTTTTTAAGATAGATCTGTATATTGCTGTAGTGACAGGTTGTCAGCCCATCGCCTAAATTACAAATACTGAAACCCTCGTATCCCTTAGCTGGTTTTTACAGCATGCCCGGGAGGAGATGCAGCTGGCACATTCTATGTTTTTCTATTGCTCCCAGTCCAGCATGGAAGCATGCGAGTGAACTGAACACCAGGAACGTAACAAAAAATTACACTGAACGAGTGTTGAAGCGATAAGGACATTTTCTCAAACATGCATGAAAATAGTCTTATTCCTTATGCAAAATCAATACGCAAACTTTGACATTTACGGTTTCTCAAATAAAAGTTTTCATAGAACTCTGAGATAGAACTCGTCTTTTTCAAATTTCGAACAACAAAGCGCTCCGTCAAAGTACAAAACGTCATTCCTCCATGCCAAAACTTTTTTTTTCTAAGTACACTTGCGTTTAGTTTCAACCATTTGCATTTGTGTTGACCAAGCACTGAGGCTGTACGCCATAGATTTTTTATTTATGTATTTCCTTGCATTAATTTGAGAAAAGCACTATGTAAGCCTCGGCGGAAATAGCAATTGCCTGACTCGTATTATTGAAGTCCTCGCCTGGTCAATTGCTGGTTTTCCATGCCTTGACAACAATGTACTATTACATACCGGTTGTAAGGGACAGCGTCCCGCAAACTGATAGGGGTTGCTCAGTGAACAATACTGAACTCATATCACCAGGATTTTTTTTCAGGAAATGAAAAAAAAAAATTGCTTTTCCATACAAATTGTCTGATCGATGTGGTCATTTTGTATGAAAAAGAATTGGTTTTTTTTCATATCCTGAAAAAAATTCATGGTGGTAGTTGTTCAGTTTCGTTGACTGAGCAACCCCTATAAGTTTGCGGGACGCTGTCCCTTACACCCGGTATATTTATACGAATATTTACACCTTATGACCCCTTCTCGATATATCTTAGTGAACAGTGTTTACTGTGCGCGGCCTAGTGATTCATCTACACTACAGGGTGTAAGGGACAGCTTACCGCAAACTGATAGGGGTTGCTCGCTCAGTCAACTAAACTGAACAACTTACACCAGGATTATTTTTCAGGAAACGAAAAAAGAACTGACATTCCCATACAAAATGACCACCCTGACCCTTAGAGCAGCGAAGGCCTTCCGTTACGACCTCGAGCAGACAATTTGTATGGAAAAGCCATTTATTTTTCATTTCCTGAAAGAATTTTCTAGTGAAAGCCTAGTTTGCGGGAAGCTGTCCCTTACACCCGCTATACGTAAGTAAGTTGCCAAATCACTGAGGATTTTTCAATAACATGATTTTTCTGAGCCAACAACAGTTAGGCTTGAAGACTTCATTCCTCCTCCCTGTATGACGCCTATATAGAGGAATAACGCCAGGTTGGTGACTAAACAAGATACAACACAAATATATTATCGACAGTTTCTGAGACTGCACTACTGTATTTTTATTATGTAGCCTAAAATAACAAGTTAAGTGCTTATATTTACATTACACCCCGTCCCGTTCCGAAATTAGAAAATACATTATTATTTTGTCTCAGAGTCTGTCTTTGAGCTAATTTTAAAAGCTGTAAAAAGTGAGTTCCGAAATACGGTTGGGTATATTGAATCAAACCTTCCTGGCAGCTGGCGTAATGATCCATTTACTTGTAAGAAATTTATTAAAAAGCGAGGGTAACTCTTCTATCTGTCACCTCTGTCCTGCCTCTAGCAAATATACAGAAGTAACAAACGTAAAATATACTACTGGAAAAAAGATAGAAGTAAAGGTTAGACCGCACTAGAACTGCATAATAGCGGCACGATACGGTACGGTAAAGAGCTCAACTGCATTTCATACATTTTGACAGTTTTTGCCGCGTTGTGTCGCGCCGCTGCAGTGCAGTTCTAGTGCGGTTTAAATGCTCGGAAGGATTGAGTAAGGTGTGCCACCGACTTATCTGTTCGGGTGGCGATATTTGGAACTAAAATTTGGCTAGGTTAAACTGACAGCGATTAGAGTGATGATAGCTACAGTGGCGACGAACAGATTTCTCGGTCACCCTTTACGGTTTTTTGCGAATGTAACTACCTATATATCATTCGGCAGTATTTGTCAGCACTCTGCGGTGTGTATTCGGTACGTGGGTCGGGTTGCGTAGATTCGAGCGAGTTACGACATGAGCGGCGGCCAGTGCTCGGTCTCATGAACACGAGCGTCGTCAGGCGCCAGTAGCTGCCCACAAGTGTCGCACACTACAAGACGGTGCTGTTTCTCACGACGAGCGGCCAATTCCTGCTGTTTACGAATGTCGGGTAATAAAGCGACGAGTTCGGGAAACGCGGCGTCGAGTTTTTTTCCCATAGCGCGGCGGCAGTGCGCGTAGAACTCTTCGGCATCGATCGCATCGTCTCTAAAAGCTCTCGACGCTTCTTTGAACTGCTCGACTGCGGCATTCGACCCTAACGCGTCGACCAAGCGTTCGACTAACAAGCGGTTGCGGCGCTCGAAGTCCGGCGGGGGGAGGTAGGAGTGGGGGGGCGCGGGGAACGTCTGCCCGGAGGAGTTGGTGAAGGTCATGCCGTGGCAGGGGGGTGCGGGGGGGCGCGCGGTGAAGCCCGGGGGTGGCGGGGGGTTGCCGTTGTTGCCGTTGACCGCGCGCTTGGTTTTACTGCCGGAGAGTGAGGGGAAGTCGTTGGGTGCTAACGCGAAGTCCCCGTTGCCGTTGTTGCGTTTCTTTTCTGTTGTATCATCCTCTATAGTCTGTAACGTCTGTATCTTGCTGCCGGCGGTGGGCGGGGCGTCGCTGTCTAGGCTCATGGCGGCCGCGTAGGCCTCCTTAATCTGGTTTTTGGTGAGCTTATCGCTGAACCCGTTGACGTATGTTGGTCCGGAGGGCTCGTTGTTTTCCTTCATGATGTTGATGGCGTTTTTAGCGGCTTGTTTCTTCTTGTCTTTTTTCGTCTGTTTGTTGTCTACTAGTGGTGCAGGCGCGGGTACGGGCGCGGGGGGGGATGCGGGCTGCGCGCGGGGGGTAACAAGGGCGGGTGGTTGTTTATTGGCCTTCTTGTTCTTTTTATTATTGTTAGGCAAAGTGGGGAAATCTTGTACGGGGTTGAAGGCGGGGGTGCGGGGCGGCGGCGGGGGCTCGGGCTTCGCCTTAGCCTTGCCCTTGCCCTTGTCGACGGTGATCCACTGCGGCGGCGCGGCGGGGGCGGAGCTCCCGGACAGCGCGGGGAAGGCCTCGGAGGACGTGGGCGGAGGCTTCTTGTGCTGCTGGGCGGACGAGGAGCCGCTCTTCATCGCCTGCATCTCCTGGCTGTTGATCATCGCCACCTGCAAACACCGAATATTCAAGATACATTTTAGTGAAACATGCGCTCCTGAGAAAGTTGAGTATCTTAGACCGGAACGCGCTAGTCCCACTAATCTTAATAATAATAGTCCTCCCACCGATTTTTGGTGACGGCGGCCAATCTCCCAGAGATAGGCCGACTGCGCAGGACTAGTTTTTAGTGCCCAAGTGTTAGCGCAATACACAGGTGCACTCTCTAATTCCTTCAATCTCTTATTCTGATGGGACAGTCAAGTGGGCAAAGTTGGATAATTGGACTGAGTTAGTCAAGTGGGCAGAGTTGGACAAGCTGGCAGTTTAGGCTAACATGCCGGAAACCCCGAAGAAGGCGTAGGCACGTTCTCCCCCCTAGTGAACGGAAGTCGTCATCGCTTAGGTTGTGTTTCCGTAGTGTTGGTAGTGGGATTTTCCTAATATGAGACATGTTTCACCTTAGGCGGCTGCATAGTGGCGGCTCCTAAGCTGGGATGGTCGTCTTTGGGCACGTTCCCCCCTAGTGAGGGGAAGTCGTCATCGCTCAGGTTGTGTTTCCGTTGTGTCGGTAGTGAGATGTTCCGGTTGGCGCTGGTCTGCGTCAACCGGAAGTTGCTGGCGCTGGCTGGTTGGCTGTGCAGCTGGATTGATACGGAAGGTTTCGCTGAAGGTATGAAATGAAAGCTTATTTAGGCATAATGTTATAATTGGCTACTTTCCAACTAGTCAAATCAGCAACTTTTTATGAAATGTCAAAAACGCTTTTTTGTATGAAAATAGTAAATTATGACGTCACATTTTAGTAAATATTGACTAATCAAATCAATAACTTATATACTTTTAATTCGATTATTAATATCTAAATGTGCATTTTTTTTTAATGATGAATGAAATCCACAATATTTTTAGCCATTAGTTTTAAGTATAAACGTTTTGAATTTTTTAAGCTACCCAATTGTTCTTTTATTTAAACATCATAATGCTTCGGGAAATCGTCTGCGGGAGCATTAACACGGGCGATTTTAGTCACCAGCTGCATGCGGTCTGCAACGCGTCAAAAATTATAACTTTGAGGGTTTCGATTATAGTCCAGGCCATTGTCGCTTTGCCATTTATACGGTTGATTTCAGCCTTAAGGCCTGGTCATTCAGAAAAAAGAAAATGCCTCGTGTAAATGACGCCATGAGCCTTATTAAGTCGTTTAAAAATTAACTTACAATTCCTAAGTATGGCGGCGGCGGGTTTAGCGGGTGGGGCGGCGCGCGGGGTGGAGGCGGGGGGCGCCGGGGCTCCTCCCCCCAGCGTGGGGAAGTTCCGGTCCGTGCGGGCCAGGCCGTCCATACCTGTGATAAAAAAAAATCATAAGGTGAATGTTACATTCCTAGTGTCCAGGGACATTTAAAATTCATACATTGAAACGCTTGCGTATTACTGCCATAGACACGCCCATTATCATAGGTCTGCTTCAATGCGCCGATAAAAAAAAAAGATCCAATATTAGTTGGGTTTAAAAGCAAAACAAGCGTCCAGTGAAACTGGAACTTTACACGTCCAAACGCTATACCAAAAATCTCTCAAGCAAACCAAATATTGTCGGCTTAGGGAGTAAACCTCCTATACTTAGTGTAAATCTGCTGAATTTAAAGAGTTTTAATCTGCTAAACTTTGAGTGTAAACCAAACCTGCTTCACTTAGAGTCTAAACCTGCTAATCTTGAAGTGTAAACCTGCTACACTTAGAGTGTTAACCCGCTAAACTTGAACTGTAATCTTCATAAACCTTCTTGTGCTAAACCTTCATATAATAATTGAAACAAAGAAAATATTAAATTCGCCTCGGGCAGGACTTCGAGTCCTAAAATACGAAATAAAATAGCATTGCGAGTGCTAAAAAAAAAACCTTAAAACAGTGCTAAACTTTGAGTGTAAACCTGCTAAACTTAGAATGTAAACCTGCTAAACTCAAATTGTTTACCTGCTAAGCTTAGAGTGTAAACCTGCTAAACTCAAATTGTTTACCTGCTAAGCTTAGAGTGTAAACCTGCTAAATTTAAGTGGAAACCTGCAAACTTAAAGTGTAAACTTAAAAATCTAAACTAAGAGTGTAAATCTACTAATTTAGAGTGTAAACCTGCTAAATCCCATCATTTTGGTAGAGTTGTGGCAGTTTTACAAGCCGACAATGACTCACTGTTGTACGCCCGGCTGGACGCGCCGAGGAGCAGGTTGGGCGCGGGGGGCGCGGCGGACAGGCGCGGGAACTGCGCATCCGAGCGCGTGTCGATGCGGGGCGCGGGAGGAGGGGGCGTGGGGGGCTCCGGTTCCGCCCGCTGCTGCTCGCGGTCTCGGTCGCGGTCCCTGTGAAAAAAAAACATCAGAAAATTCTCTGACAGTCGACCTAACCTAACCACCACCACCACCAGCTGCAAAATTAAAAAAAAAAAACATCGATATACAAGAGATAGTAAAATTTGGATTTTGTTGAGTATTTTTTAATACCTGGGCGTCCTTGTCTGCACTAGTTGCGCGGAGTGCGGGGTGATGTTGAACTGCACCTCGATGGTGCGCGCCTGCCGCGACGCGTTGCGCGTCATGCCCCGCCCGTGCACCGTCGCCTTGTGCGCTGGGAAGAAATTAAATCAAAAACTATGTTTAATTTCTATTTTTTAGGGTTCCGTAGTGAACTAGGAACCCTTATCATTTCGCCAAGTCCGTCCGTCTGTCCGCCCGTTCGCTGTATGTCCCGCCCACCAGTCAGTCATGAATAAATCATATCATACCTTTGAGATCGATCTCGGTCCTGAACACGGCAGTAAGATGGTTCCCGGCGCAGTCTCCCTCTTCGCACAGGAAGTGGTCGGTGCGGAAGTGATGCGCCAGCGCGGAATGCGACGCGTAGTACAGGTTCTTGCCGTCCGCGTCGCACAGGTGGCAGTAAAGATGCTCCTTCCGCAGATGGCGGTACAACTCGTCCGCGTCCATGAAACGCTCTTCGCAGAACTCGCATAGCGGGTGACCCCTGGAAGATAAATGTGATTACCTATCTCAATCGCTCAATTCGCCTTGTTCAAATAAATTTTTTTGAACAAGGCGAATTCCTTATTACCTATTCCCCATAGTATTCTTTGACTTTACAGAAAACTTAAATAGAGATTTGAGTAGATATGTCGTGGCCATATCGTAGAATCGTCCATATCATGAAATGCTCGACAATTTCATGAAGTGGTCGCATTTCATGAAATGTTTCACCATCCATTGGTGATGTGCCTTGGCCAAATCAATGATAAGAAATCGTTTGTCGATATGGTCAGCTAAACGCGCGGATACTTCATCAAATAGTCAATATTATGTTGATCATATCGTAAAATGGTTTCATTAATTCCCGATAGAGGCGCTGGAAGCACTTTGTTTATGAGTCAACATGGCGGCCATTGACAACAATATTGTTTCTCGCAATGAAAAAGGAAATAATTTATCATTAAAAGACGAAGAAAGTGATTATATTATTATGAAAAAGTACTCGAGTATTACGCAAGTCACGCTAATACCGTACAAAATGTAAAAACCGCAGAGTTTGGAATTTTTACGATATGGCCAATCATGGATAACAAAATCGTTAAATGTTCACTATTTAATGATCTGGTCAAATTTAGCTGCCCACATCATGAAATGCGACCATTTCATGAAATTTTGGAACATTTTATGAAACGGGCAATTTTACGATATGGCCACGACAGATACATTACATATGTCACGCTCAACCCCCGAAATTCGCTCATTGGCCGAAAAAAGGTATTTTTTTTTTCGACCAATGAGCATTATCGCAAAACGCTCAAATGCCGACTTAAGATTTGCAGGAGGTCCCCATCAGTAGTTAATTTTTCCAGTACTTCTTGGTATTCACTTTAAATGGTTGTCGGGTCAATATAGAATCAATATGGCTCAACGTGGATCGTCGGATCAAAATGGGTCGTCGGGATGATATGAATCGTTGGGTCAAACCCAAAACCCGAATTCGGCATTTGTGCGTTTTGCAATGTTTACTGGCCGAAAAAATGGGTCATTTCGCGGATTGTGCGTAATGCAATGCAAAATCCGCGAAATGTCCCGTTTTTTCGGAAAATGAGCGAATACGGGGATTGAGCGTATCATATATACGTAATCAAACTGAACAACTTTCCTGAAGGATTAAGGAAGATTGATATATGGCTGACACCATTTCTATTTTCTATAGGATAACCTACTTCCATAGTGAAAGCTTTTCAGTTTCATGGGTAGAATCATCCACCTTCGGCTTTAAAGTATTTGATTGATTATCATATAACATGTAACATAATTTTGACCTTCCATACAAAATGCATCAGCTGATAGCGCATTTAGTATGGGAAGTCAAATTTTTTTTTTGTATTTCGACCTATGTTCCACAACACATTTCATGATGCATATACCCTTTCTGTTACACATTGTAATTTAGATGTAGATGACATGTTTTTCCACAATGTTTTTATTTCCCTAATATGTTTCATACCTATGTGAAGTATCATCGAGATCTCCTTTCCGTCGATGGTGCGCTAACTCTTGACGAGTGTAGCACTTTCTTTCACAGGTGAAAATCTGCAATTTCAACCATGAAAGGCAAGTCATTTACTTATAAAGGTAAGATTTTATGTTTATAACTTTCTGCATAATTTAGGAATTATGGGTTCAAACTTTATTATTTGGTAAGATAGATTATATAATATTCTTTATTGCGTACAAAAAGTTTACAATAAATACACAAACTTAAATTTGGTTCACAAAGGTGAGCTTATCTCTATTAAGAGATCTCTTCCAGCCAACCTGTTAAACTGACTACAAAACACTCAACAACAATAACAATAGACTTTAAATAACCTAGATAAGATTTTATTGGATTTTTGAAACACGAAAAAGGTTTAATTGTTACCAAATTAATGGATAATTCATAAAATAAATTCATATTCTTTCTAATAAATGGAATTTTCCTTATTCTATTATGAGTGCACAACACAGTTTACATAAATCATATCCTGTTTAAACTGTAAAACAGTTTACCTTCAAGTGTTTAACACAGAGATCACAGAAGAACCGCTCGTGCACTTTCCTCACGTGGTCATTGAGCTGGCTAAATGTCCGGAACGGTGGTATGTTCTCACACAATTTGCAGCGGTTCTCGAGCAACTTCTCGTAGGCCTGCTTTATCGTCTCACTACAAAACCCAATCTTGAACTGTCGCTCGAACAGTCTATCCGTAAAAACTTGGTTACGGAGCTCCTTATAAGGTTTGACAGTTTCGGTAAATACGACCTGAAAGAATTAAAAGGATTGATTTCCAAAATTTTCTAAGTAATATTGGATATTCTAATATGTTTCAAGCATTTGTAAGTGAAATTGTATGCAAGTTCCACCCTGAACTTGACTCTGACTAAGTATTTAGATCTAAACCACTGCTGATGTGTCATTAATTGCATAATAAATTGAAAACATGTGTTCAAAACACAAGTAAATACACAAGCTGATAAGATCCAGGAACCAACGATTACAACCTTTCTAAGTATTACTGTACTGGCTTACCCTAGACAGCGCTTGCCGACATATAGGGCATTCGTTCTGGAGGCAGAGCACCCGCATGCGAGTCGAACACTCGAAACATACGGGATGGTCGCATTCCCCGATCGAGTAATACTCCACATTCTTAAAACACACCACGCAAGTGTTGTTATCATTCGACTGGGACTCTGCCATTGTTACCAACTGGACACGGGGCTCTGGAATAAAGGGCACCTGGGTCAATACCGGCTTTGTCTTGTCTCTCTTGCTACGGTAAATATTGGAAACATGGATTGGAAATAAATACGAAACCGTACCTACGTAAGAGAAAAGGAAGGACGTACGAAAATTTCTCAGCGCTGAAATGACAGATGTTACTAGAGTAGAGTTGATTTATAGATACACGTACACTATCAGTAGTAACAGCTAAAAAAGTAGCTGATACACTTGTGGAACGTTTTCACCCTATCTATTGTAAGCATACATTTATTAATAAAGTTGTAAAAACCGTTTGAGTAAGTACTGTTCTGTTCTGTGATAGGAAGTTTTCCAAATGTCAATTAAGCCCCGTCTCCTGCTTTCAAAACATACCCCCGCGGGGCAAGAGGGGAAAGACAGAGGGGCGTGGTCGCATACAAATGTATAGATCAAAATATTTGTTTTTGTTTTCCGAGGCTGACGGAAAACAACCCCGCGCGGGGCTGGGAGGGGCAGGGCTCAGATCACGACAAACACGATCTTCCTCCACTTCCTCCACGGTCCTCCTCGTCCGAAATCCATGATTCATATTTTGGCAAACATTGTTTTGTTTCTGTTTTGTTGCGATGTTTGTCATGTCAAGTGTTTGCTGCTGCTGGAGACACGGGTTAAGTTTTATTATTCTCGCCAGGTCGGCGTTGGCGTCACTTTTGGTAATGTTTTTTCTCCATTTTACTAGAGGCACACGGGTGATTGCTGTACAACCGGCCAAATCACAGTGCTGATGTCGTTCCTATCAAATAACAGTTACTGTACTTTTACTTTATCACAACTCTAATGCGCATAGATATTTTTATTATTCTAGTCTATCGTATCGGCAAAGGATTCAATTTTTTTTAATTTTTGTCCCTATTTTTTTTTTTTGCATTGCACCACTTGATTCAACCTTTGACACCTTTGTGAGCACCTTTGCACCCATTTTGCACCTTGCTATGGCAACTTGCATTGCATATTCCCTCAGAATAAATAAAAACTCCTTGCCTTGCTATGCTAGAGACTAAACCGTGGACGGGACGGACAGAACGGACTCTCTCGCATCTCGCTGCATAAGCATGAATGTGAGAAAGAACCGCCTGATTTTCATAGACAACGATCTTCGTAATTTGCTTCGTAAACGCTCTTCAAGCTTTCAAATTTTTGAAAATACACGACGGTTTGCTGTGCAGTTTGTTTGAATTTCTAAAAGAACTGAATTTATTGAAATAATAACGTTTAGAGACAAATATGAGAACGTGTAATGTGTGTGAAGTGGTGAAATAACACGTGTTTATATTATCAACCCTTACACCATGTATTTTGAGGTAAATAAATTGAATTGCATTAAAGATATCTTTCGCTATAACTGTAACTGTTTTAAATGAAATTATTATTTTATTAGATCGAAAATACGCCTGAGCACATAAAAAGAGCAAGGCGTACCGAGGTGGTCCCGAAAAAGTCGCCTAAGGAGGAACCCCCGCGCCTGATTCTGGCGCCCTTCTCGCGGCCTCCGCAAGTGGTTTTCGAGAATGTACTGCTTGGTACTACGTGCGAGAGAGAACTGGAGGTGTTCAATCCTTCCAAACAAGTGCAACAGGTAATATTTTCATTATTACTTAATTTAATTTCTTTGTTTGCATGGCTTCAAATACTTTACATTGCACAGAAAACACCTTTTAATAATTTCAAGACACAGTAGAAGATCCTGTGCTGCTGTATTAACTCAAGTGAAATAAATAGTATCTATTAACTTTATACCCCTCCACTGTAATCTCTTTAAAAGCAAAATATAAATTTAAACTTCTTATCGGGTGGGTTTTCAAGTCAATAAATGACAAAATATTTTATGTAGAAGTTAATTTACTGATAAGAAATACATTAGGTACACATACAATATTGCTGATATATCTTCAAACTAAAAAAAAACTTATGAAAATGTCTTGAATGAAGTTCAAACTATTACTCTTAAAAAAATAATTGATTAGAATGTTTGTTTTGTTTTTCCTAGATAACTCTAGGCAAAGCCCTACCTCCTGGTCTGATCATCCAGTTGCCTGGAGAATGGCTGGTCCTGGAGCCGGAGACATGCTACTCCTTGACGATGATGTGGACTCCAATGCAGCCCACAGCCTTACGGGAGAGCATACGCTTCACCAACGAGCAAAGAGGCAGATATGACGTCATTGTTGTTTTGAAGTCTGCTATGGTATGTATATGGACAATTTAATTTACTTTTTCTAGGTAGGTAGGTACTCAAACTATTGATAACTACCTTTTTGCGCATCACTTTCACCAGTGGCTTATTGTTTTTCTGAGGGAATCAGATATTTTCCCTGAGTAAAAAGTAGTCATGTGTTACTCAGGGTGAACATAGCTTGAATGGTGAAAGCATATTTGAAATTGGACCAGTTTTTAAGTTTATTTGTTACAGACATACACCAGATCTAGACTAGAAGATAATTATTAAAATTAAAATCCTATTTTATTTTTAAAACAATTATAAGGTCTGTAACAATTATTTACTCAATGAAATTCTTATATTGCAATATTATGCAAATAAAATAACACTGTAAGTTACACTGAATAAATATATTCTATTACAGACACTAAAAGGAAAAAATCAACCCAAAAAAGGATTTAAAACCTCACCAGGTAAAATGAAGAAAAAGGTAAGCAAGAAGTCTCCAGTTGCCATTTACAAAAAGAAAGCTGAAGTAATTTACAACACTACCAAGATTCAGAAAACAGTGGTCCAGTCAACACATTACAATGTCCTTAAAACATCCAACAAGGAAAATATAGCATTCAATGATTACTCCATGGATTACCAACCAGCTAAATGTCCATTTGATTCTCCAACCAGCATTGATTTCACATTTGACACATCAGAGATATTTTCCAATATGAAAAAGACTGACACCAATGTCCTTCAGAACACTTATGATAAATCCTACACTTCTAATAACAAATTGACAATGCCTGAGCCCAATATTCCAAGCAATGTCTTAAAACCATCAAACAAGCAGGTGCAGCATGGAGACATGAATGCTTCAGACTTATTTGATAATCTCACTTTCACTCCTCTAAAGACAACCAATCCAAAAACTGAAAAACTTGACAAGGGACCTCAAATAGTCCTCAGCATGAACTCTGACAGTGAACTTGATGACAGCTTGGATATTAAGACTTCCAATAAGGAAAATGACACTCATTCAATTATTTGCATATCTTCTGCTCAAAATGTTAATAAGTGGCTGGTTAACCACCAACAAAAACAACAGCTAGAGAGCCAGTATGCAGTCGAGACGCCAGTGCTTCAAAATAAGAAGATTCCTAACACTTCATCACCTAAGGATGTAAATAGTCCAAACTTCTCCATGTATACTGAACTTTCGCGCATTAGCGACATGTCCTTCTTTCCGCAAAGGTTCTCTACTGAGAGAAAAATTGTCCCGAAATTTTGTAATGACACTCATGATCTCCTTGAAGACCCAAATGCAAAATTAAATTCAGACACATACACAAAAGATTCACCCAACACACCATTGGACTTTCGTGTTAACCAAATAAATGAGGCAAGACCGCCTCATTTCTTCTTGAGAGAACAACCGAAAATGTGCAGGCAAGCTCTGTTTAGAGAATCACAACAATACAGAGAAACTTTTGATAGGAACTATTTACACCCGTCAGATGTGAATGTGTGGAACAGAGACGTAAAAGTTGATGCAAAATCACCCCCACGATCCATCACTCCTCCCCTTCAATCGATACCTGAAGAAAGTACGCAAGGTGAATCCCAAATGGCAGACAGATCTGGTAGACAAACAACGTTCACGTCCACTTTTACCATGAATCGCACGTTTGATAAGGTCCCTGACAGACAATCACTGTCCACTAGTGCGAGGCAGTCGTGGTCGAAAAAATCCGTGCGAGCTGAAACTGAACTCTGGAAAATACCAACTGCTCCTCCTCGAAAATCTCTGAAACCTAAAGCTAGCATCAGCAGCAAAGACTCTCTGAGTGGTAAAATGTCAATCACTCTTGATAACAGCAAAACTGCTGGTCAGAATATATCTCTCAGTCAAGTAGGAAATGTGTACTCCCAATCCTCTACAGTGGATCCATTCCTCTCAATCTCTTATTTCTATGACGAGGAAGCCGTTCACAAGTTTGAAGAAGAATTTAAAAGATGGCTCAACTACATACTGACCCCGCCCGCCGATTTGGAAAGTAACATAGAACAGAAAATAGATGTTGGTAAAGCTTGGCTTGAGAACAGAAACAAAGAAGTTCCGGTCGCACCGACGAAGGAACAAGTGTGCAGCGCCTACCACAACAGCCGCAGACTAGAGAGCCTTCGTAAGTCGGCTCGCGCTTTGCTAATGAGCCCAGAAATGGCACAAGTCTTCCAAAAACTGAATCTACAAATTGAAAAGAAGCTCATCGCAATTCGAGCTGACAGGAACCTACATCTAGATGTTGGGCTCCAGAAGATCATTATGGAATTACTGCTCTCGTACAATCCTTTGTGGCTTCGTATCGGACTAGAAGCCATATACGGCATTGTTTTGCCTCTGAAATCGAATAGCGACATAGATGGACTGACCACATTCATCATTCAGAGAATGTTTAAAAATCCCCATCTGAAAAACAAACATTCCAAATCAAGTGCACCAAACATGCTTTTACCAGCATACATGGAAGCAATCAAAAAATTCACATTGAAGAAGTTTTTCATGCTAGTCTTCTTCTTGGATCAAGCTAAACAAAAGAAATTGATTTCCCACGATCCATGCCTATTTTGTAGAAACGCAGTGTGCAAAGAAAGCAGAGAGATAATAATCAGATTCACAAGAGAGTTGATAGCAGGTATAGGCGACATAACGAAGCACCTGCGGCCTATTGGCTACGTGGTCAGCCACAAGCAATCCTATCTCGATGAGTACAAGTATGCTGTTCACAACATTGCCTTGGACATCAGGGACGGCGTACGAATCACCAAAGTCATGGAAATAATCTTGATGAAAAATGGCTTGCTGAATCAGTTGCGTACGCCCGCTATATCGAGGTTACAGAAAATTCATAACGTTCAGGTAGCTCTGAATGCATTAAAAGAAGCTAACTTCGTAATTGTTGGAGACATTACTGCCCAAGACATCGCTGACGGTCACCGAGAGAAGACCTTATCCCTTTTGTGGCAACTGATCCATGTGCTCCGCGCACCGTTATTCGAAAGAGCAGCGAATGTCATACAAACATGGTGGAGAAAGAAATACGAAGTCATTGTCGAGAAACGTAAAGAAGAAGAAAAGCTGCGACAGAAACTAAACACTGCTGCAAGTGTGATTCAGTGCTGGTGGCGGCGCATCCAATACAATCGTCTTGTGGAGTGGCAGATGAAGCAAATCGTCACCTCCACCATTGTTATTCAGAAGTATTGCAGGATGTGGCTTTGCCGTACGCGTCTAATCAGACAAAAGAGAAGTGTCCTCAAAATAGAGGAATGGTATAGATCTGTAAGAAAGATGCGAGACGCAAAAGCAACTCTTGAATCATTGAGGACACAAAGAGAAGAACTTCTTCAAAGATCTGCTACCATCTTGCAGAGCTATGTTCGTCGCTGGCTCTGCATGAAGAAATATAGCTTGACAGTACGAAAAATTGTGCTGATTCAAAGCATTGTTCGTTGCTTCATATTGAGAAAACATTACATACAACTTAAGAAGTCTGTCACATACATCCAAACATTGTACAGGGGCAAGTTACAAATGAAAGAAGAAATTAGAAAGTTTGCTGAAGCGAGAAAAGCAGCAATAACCATACAGAGCTATTATAAGATGATTAAAGAACGCAAACAATTCCAAAAACTCAAGGAATCTGTAAAAACTATTGAACAACGCTACCTTGCTCTGCACAAAATGCGGGAAGAGGTAAAGAATTATCAAGAACTAAAACAAAGCACAGTTTTGATTCAAGCTAGATGGAGAGGTTTCAAATGCCGTAAGGAATATTTAATCCAACGAAATAAGATTGTGAAACTGCAACAAAGGGTCCGAGCTCACCTTTTAATGAAGAAAGAGCGGGAGAACTTCCTACGTCTAAAGAGGTCTGCTATCACATTGCAGCGGTACGTAAGGTCATATCGAGCAATGAAAAAGACGAGACAAGCCTTCATTACCCAACGCCAGTCTGCTGTGAAAATACAGCGTCGTTTTAGAGCACAAAAAGCTATGAAAACACAAAGGGCATCTTTCATTCAACTGAAAAAATCTGCTATGGTCTTCACGAAACATTACAGAGCTTTATTAGCAATGCGTCAGGAACGATCGTCGTACTTGAAGCTGAAGAATGCAACTATAGTGCTCCAAAGACAATACCGAGCGCAAGTTCAGATGAGAATCTGCAAAGAAAAGTATCAGAAACTGCGTGCTGCAGTTCTTTCTGTCCAACGTCGATTCAGAGCTCAACAGAAAATGAAGGAAGAATGGAACAGATATTCTAAACTGAAATCATCTTGCATTGCTATCCAAAATGCTTACAGAGCTTACTTACTCGGCAAACAAGAAAGAAAAAGATTCCTCGAACAGAAACGAGCAGCTATTGTAATACAGAACTGGTTTAGAAGTTGCAAGAAAGGTAAAATTGCACAACAAGAGTACCAGCATACAAAACAAGCTTGTGTTACCATCCAAAGAGTTTACAGAGCGTATATTATTGGACGAAAACAAAGAGAGGAATTTATAAAAATCAGGACTTCTACCATACGTATTCAGAACTACTACAGATCCTACATAGAAATGAAACGTGTTAGACAAGAGCTCATCGCACTTAAAACTGCGACTGTTAAAATACAGAGATACTACAAATCACATTTACAAATGAAATATCAAAGGAAAGAGTATCTGCAAATGAGAGCAGCCACTCAGTTCATTCAGAACTATTACAGGCGGTATAGGGAATCAAAGAAAATCCGTAATGAGTATTATGTCTTAAGAAAAACAGTAATATATATTCAAAGGAAGTACAAAAGCATTTGTGCAATGAGAGTTGAAAGAAAACGTTATATGACCCTGAAAGAGAGTACAATTTCAATACAACGGAGGTATAGAGCCTTAATTTTGATGCGGAAACAAAGAGAAAATTATCAGAAAATACGTAAAGCCGCAATGATCATGCAAGCGAGGTTCAGAGCACAAAGCCTTATGAAAGAGGAAAGGATGAAGTACATGATAACACGAAACGCCTGTGTCTATATCCAAAGAGCATTCAGGTCTCATTTAGTTTGCAAATACCAGAGGGAGAAATACTTGTGTCTGAGAAAAGCAGCAATAACAATGCAGCGAAGATACAGGGCTTTGCTTTCTATGAGAAAAGAGCGTAAGTCCTTTTTGACTATTCGTGCAGCTGTTGTCAATGTTCAAAGAAGGTTCCGAGCTCAATCTCTCATGAAGAAGGAAAGGACAATGTACCAAAACACTTTGAAAGCTGCAACGACTATCCAGACAAGGTTCCGAGCGTACATGGTGGGCAAAAAACAACGTCTGGAATACATCAAGATCAAAACTTCCGTCATTACAGTCCAAACTTGGTTCAGGCGTGTTGTTGAAACAAGGAAAGTTAGGAATCAGTATCTCCATTTGAGAAGAACCATTGTATTTATTCAACGTAGACACAGGGCTAATGTGATTGCTCGGGAAATTCGCCATCAAAAAGCAGCGCTTAAAATACAGACCTGGTTCCGTTCGTTGCAGAAACGCAATGAATGCCGCAACCAATTTATAAAAATCAAAAACAGTCTAGTAACTTTACAATCAGCATTCCGAATGTACATTCATCGACAAAGATTCTTGAAGATGCGAAAATCTGTTCTAATTATTCAAAGATTCTATCGCTCTTATAAGTTGACTATGAACGAGAAACGAAAATACATTCAGCTCAGAACTTCCACAATAAAACTGCAATCTTTTGTGCGAATGTACATTGAAAAGAAACTCTATATGCGCATTCGTACGGCCGTGTTGACGCTACAAGCTGCGTATAGGTTGAAGAAAGCGAGAGAATTAAAAAGAATCCGCAGGGAAAATGCCGCTGTTTGCATACAAAAGAACTTTAGGCGCTACTTTTTCCAGTCCCGATATCTACAATACAGACAGAAGGTGATATACGTGCAGAAGTTGTGGCGTGGGAAGCTCGTGACAAGACTGCAGCGATGCGAGTTCCAACAGAAGATTAGAATGATCACGAAACTGCAGGCCAGAATCAGAGGATATCTAGTCCGTAAGAATGTTCAATGTCAGAAAGAAGAACTCGAAAGGAAGAGAGAAGAAAAGAGACGAGATTGGGCGGCATCTGTTATCCAGGTGAGGCTAATTTTTTTATAATTATCAACTTTCTTCTTTACGAGTGGGTTTTCGAATCGCCTTACGACTAGATGGACCCTGGTGTTAGAGTTTTTAAACAGCTCAATTAGCACAGCTAATAGTCCTCTGACATGTTTTTTTTTTCTGTGTAATGAAAACAACGATCGGGATCAACGGATAAGTCATTCTTATTCTGCTGATTATTTCCACGAAGCTAGGACGTACCTATACATATTAATTTCTTTGCGGGAATTATTTTTGGCCATATAAAAAGTTCACGACGAATTGAGAACCGCCTCCTTTTTTTTGGATTTCGGTTAAAACCGATCTTCGCGGAAATCCTTGGGGGAGGCCTATGTTCTGCAGTGGACTTCTATCGGCTAAGATGACAACGATGACATAAAAATATGTAATAAAATCATTTTATTTTTTACTGTAGACTAATAAAAATTGATCACTTAGGCCCATTACCGCGGACACAAAATCCGTGCGGCAGTGACTGCCGACAAGCGGGTGACGGAGCTGCGGCGCAGATGGCGGGAGGGCGCGCTGAAGTCCACGCAGGAGTCCCTCAAGGAGCGCAACGAAGAGGCCATGGAGGTGCTCCGGAACATGTCCGATATTGAGACTGTCATCCGTGCCTTCCGCTCTTTAGGTAAGCAGATGAGATGTTGAGCAATAGACACTATATGTCAGAGGACAAGCGGGTGACGGAGCTGCGGCGCAGATGGCGGGAGGGCGCACTGAGTTCCACGCAGGAGTCCCTCAAGGATCGCAACGAAGGGACCATGAAGGTGCTCCGGTACATTTCCGATATTGAGACTGACAAAGCGGAAGAAGCTTTTAGGCTTCATACAGACGAACAGCACTTGCCAACTGCAGATACGACTGCAGCTGTCGCGACACCGGTCGACAGCAGGCTGCAGCCGATCGGTGGCGACGGCTGCCACCAAACGTCGACGGCTGCAGTCGACACGTCGACGGCTGATTAAAACATAAAGCTACCAAAACTCTCACGAGAGAAATTCTTTCCTCTACTAACCTTCCAATATTCAACAAAACCTACTAGAATGTAGTCAGTGCCCCAACACCTGCACACTACAAGATCTGTACGATGCCACAGATGATGCAGTCGCCGTGGCAGAGGACTGGTCCAAGAATATTTGATTGAACTATCGATACGATAGAAGAAGAATAAGCTGTCGGTTTTCTGTAAAAATTAAAAAAGAATGTTGATTCCTAAATAGTTGCAATATTAACACGTTAGCTGCTAAGCTACTCTTTGGTAAAAAGCCGGCCGCCTCAGCTTCGCATATGTACTCGCACTCGTGACGAAGGATTTTAGCAGTCAACGTGTTAAAGCACTTATCCTTTGCCGATAGATCTAAAATATGCATATTTTTTGCCACAGAGTTACTGACGGAGGTGTTCCCAATGATGTACAACAACAACTGCGGTTCCATCGTCCGCCGCGTGTACATCTACATGTCGGTGACGAACCGCTCCATCTCCAGCATTGAAGTGCTCAAGTCCGCCGCAGCGCTGCTCGTCAACCTCACCAGGCATAAAGTCACCGGACCTAAGATTTACAGCGTGAGTACATCCGTTAGTCACACGGATCGCTAGCCAAGTATTTTGCAGCAGCACACATCGAGCACGCACGCACAAGCACGCGATACAAGCACGCACACACGCACGCACACGCGCGCACGCAAGCACGTACACGCATGCACAAAAACACACACACACACACATATTGTGTTATTGGGATACTGTTTTACGTAGTTTGAGTTGTGCATTATATATTCTGTGGTTGTGCTTGTATTTCAAGAACTTTTTTTTTTTCAGAGAGATCGCATCCCGCCCATACTGAAGTTCATGTGGCGCTTCAGCAACAGCGAGACCCAGCTGTTCTGCATACTCTGCACCTACTTGTGGCTGTTCTCCAAATATGATGGCATCAGAGAGGTGAGAAGTATTTCATACTTGACTCCTATTATAATAGATTTCAATTCAATATCGTAACAAACTATTAAGTTAGATTATTGTTCGTCAACAACTTTTTATTACCTATACAGTTTATGGAAATGTTTTTAGAAATATGAGAAATATCGAAATCTAAACGCTCTAACCAACGCTCTAAACCGCGGATCCCTCTTCTTTGCAATATTTCATAGTCATGTGTTTATTTGCTATCTCTTCGACTTTAACTTTTATTTCTATATTTATGGCAATCAACCGCATTTGCTATCTCTTTCATATGTCAAAGTTAAGAAACTAAGAGTAAATGGTGCCGCTGCTGGAATCGACATAATTAAATTCCTCAATTTTTTACTTACAAAATATTGTATTTTTCCTAGGACCTGACTGAATACCTGAACATTCCCGAAAACCAGAAAATGTTGGCGACGATCAAAGGCAACGTCGAGCGTATGAAGCGCATGGCCGGCAACACGCGCAACAAGTTCCATACTCCGCAGACGCACAAGTTCCAGTCCCATACTGCCCATTCTCGCCCTTCCATGAACTTCAGTATGTGCTCCAATTCGGGCAAAGGGGATAGCTTCGCACTGCCTGCGCTAGAACCAGACTATGGTATTACTCGCGCCGACAAGCCGAGATACTTTGAAGACGCACACCAAGCCATCTCTTGCCTCTTCCAGACTTACAATTTGTAGTGGTCGTTACTGTTTTTCGGTTGTGGAGTACCGCCTGAGCACGCATTATGCCACATTTGAAACCTGCCGCCGTAGCATGCAGCCGCGATAAGGCCGTGATAGCCATTTTATCGCATCTATCTGTCAAAATGTATGGGAATTTGACAGATAGATGCGATATATTCGTTATCGCGCGGTGGCATGCTACAGGGTCAGGTTTTGTTTTTTATTTATTTTATATACGATCTTTTCGAGACGACGCGACGGCGAAGATGACGATACTTTTTCGTGTGATCTCCAAATCAATGTGGCTCGTGTGTGTTCACAATGTTTTACTTTTATGAATTTATGATTGGATTTTTTATGTTATGTTAGATTATTCTATTTTAGTGTGTTGGTTTAGATTGTTGGTTTGAATTGAAACCTGCTTAAAACAATGTACCTGAGTTCAAATTCAAATAAGCCGCCATTGCCAAGTCAGTACAGCCATCTACTGGAAGGAGTCGGTAGTTCTTTGTTTCATTCACTCTATAGTCTATGGCAAATTCAACTCCATGAAATGACAGCTGTCATGTCAGTGACAGGCTTGTTGGGCTTGTTTTGTTTGAGGTTATGTTTATCAATATTTCTCTGACCATCATCAATTTATTTAAAAGTGGACAGTAATACGCAGAATACGCACGAGGTATCGCCAAGTAATGTGAATATTAACAATGGATGAACTTGTAAACTATCTGCTACTGTTTTTGATCATCCTGCCAGTGATCCTGTTCATGCACCTGTGGGCTGGTATTGGATGGGAACTTTTCGTCAACAACTAAAGGAAAATGTAGCCGGTGAACAGGACATTTTAGGACAGTTACAGCATTGTATTGATAGATAATAAGCTATGAATAATATATGACTTGCTTTCACGTTGAAGACTGGTTTTGTGATACTCTTCAACATACAATTTGCATTTTGTAACAATTATGTTTTAATGTATTGCAATTATGTTAATGTTCTATAATTAGTATTAAATAAACTATTTTGATATGATAAACTCTTATTTTTTTATAAACATTAATTGTTTACAACTACTCTTAACAACAAATCATTATATAATTTTACTTAAAAATTAACTATCACATGTCAGTGTAAACATTAATCCTATAAAAATGTAAAACAATATATAATTACTCATCAATCTCACACATCTTCATAAGTTCATTTTTGCCACAGATGTTGCGTGCCTGCAAACAACCATTTTCTTGTGATAAATAAACAGAAAATTTTGTCTGCTAATGGGGTAGGCAGAGCGTCAACGACCCAAACAATGGTCGTTCTGCCACGTCTGACATGTTTTGAGGGTTGATTAAGATAGATCTGTATATTGTTGTAGTGACGACAGGTTGTCAGCCCATCGCCTAAATTACAATATACAGAAACCCTCGAATCCCTTGGCTGGTTTTTTCAGTATGCCCAGGAGGAGATGCAGCTGGCACATTCTACGTTTTTCTATTGGTCCCAGTCCAGATTGAAAGAACATCATAGGTAATATAAATCAACTATACAACGTATAACAGAAAGGGTATATGAATCGAGAAGGGTGTGAATCTACCCATGAAACTGAACAACTTTCCCTAAGGAACATAGGTGAAAAAACGAAAATAAAATTGACCTTCCATACAAAATGCATCAGCTGATAGCGCATTTTAGTATGGGAAGTCAAATTTTTTTTTTTCGTATTTCGACCTATGTTCCTTAGGGAAAGTTGTTCAGTTTCATGGGTAGATTCACACCTTTCACGATGCATATACCCTTTATGTTACATGTTGTATAGAGTATGTAAAACATGGTTGTGTGTAGGCATATTTACACATTTATCCTTTCCTATAGAGAATGTATATATTTTTCTTTGGTTATAATAATTTAATCATACTACATTACACATATATACAACATAGTCATTTCATTAGTCAACTACACAATAAATTCAAGATGTTCATAGTCTTATTTGTTTGTTACCATTTATATCGCAGATTGGTATAAGCACATTGGAGCACTTGTCAAGTTGATCATTTCAATGAGTTATGGCTCAAAAGGACTTAGTTTCCAGAGTCGTAAAAGTATAAAATAAGTTATGGTGTTTGTTTTGTTTCTCATATTTCGTTGGAGAGCAGCAGCTCCTCCATGCCCATGTGTCCGCGGTGTCGCCACACTCGGTACCGAGCTATGTCCTTACGAGTTACCATTCCAATCACCTGAAACAAATATGTGTTATTTATTTTTAATTTCATCAGTTTGCCATACTGTTTTATCTATATGCACCACAGACAGTTAGAAATTAACCAGCACCACCACGCCAAATAGCTTATATACTTAGCGCCCTATATCAGATTTAGTGCTCTATTTTTGTTTTGTGCCTAGATTTCGGCGCTCATCAGGTTTTGGATATAATCGACGTTAAAGGTGGTCCTGCTGGGGTGACGTCACCTCTACCGGACCACGAGAGCCCTAAGAAAGTGGCTTCAAAACATGACGAGCGCACTTCACAAACACTGCTACTTCTCTTACAATACACAAATTAAATGATTTAAACAGTTTGTCACTCTGCTTAGTTTTTATGGGTGATGGCTGAAAACCAGTGCTTTACCCTCGATGGGTGAAAGCTGCACTGAGCCTTGACCCTTTTTCATCGCTCCAGCACACATTTTCTAACTACCTGTATTTTACGTGTTTTCTTTTGTTGTTGTTGTTTTGTTATTTTGGTGATATGTACCAGTTGTTAAATGTATCTCTTATCTGTTAATGCGTGATGTAGTTGTGAAAATAAACGTCTTATCTATCTATCTATCTATCTACGAGCGCTTTGGAAACTTGGGTACATATTCTCATTCTGGTAAAAAGCGCGAATCTATTTCGCATGGTGGTCCGGTTGGGGCACAGAAGAGTAAATGGAGCTAGCGCTCCCCGATAGAAGGGCGATGTGAGCTTTTGACGCGTGCCACTGTTAGGTACTCAGTACCTATATCCGTCAAGCGCTTGGAATCTTACGTCAGTCTTGCCCAATTTCTTCTCAATGCGCCGCTTAGTAATATTTTTCGAAAAAAATCCACATTGTACAATAATTACTTGTCTGAAAAATTATAAAACAAGTACCTTGAAAAAAGACAGAATTTTCTACCTTCGGATAGTCACAAACACTACTTTTTTCAAGAAATTGTTGGTTTAAACGCAAAATGATTTTGATATATCACTAGTGTTGTTCAATGATCAATCAATTGAATTTATCGATATCGATGTTCGTTTAGCGGGAAGTCTTACATTCATTTAGCGGGAAGTAATAAGTGTACTACTAATTCCTAAAAAAACAAAGATCATTCTTATTGCTAACATTTGTCTGCGACTTCCTGATATGTATAAGACCCCCACTTTCCTCTTGCGAGGAGCGCACGATCATCGAGGGCTGATGGTAGACTACCATCGCCAGCCTCACGCTCAGGGCACCGCGCCACGCCTCATCAGCGCAAGACTTTGGCCTGGACTAAGTACCTATACAATACTATTTTTCTCAAACATGCACGTAAGAAAAAACAATACGCGAAGTGCCATATTGACGGATACCAACCCAATAATACCAACTTAACAACAAAATAAGGAAATAATGATTCAAAAACACGGAAAAATGGAATTTCATACAACATTATTTCCTTATTTTGTTGTTAATTTGGTATTTAGTTTTTTTTATAGATTTCCATGTGGTCTTTTGTATGGACCATCCACTAGGGCCAAGTACTAGGCTGTACCGTCCTCACCTTTGCCTTAACAAAAGCGGCAAAACAAAATAAAAATTACTGGTGGGAAATTGCGAAAAACAATGCCATCGAACTGAAGTTTTATTTCAATGTTCTTTTTTTTTATGCAGCCATTATGTCTCCCACTATAATGCTCTTAGATTAGTTAATACTAGTATATTACTTACTGCTACAGTATTATCGAATCAGCCTCTAGTGTCAGTAGTTCGGTTGCAATTGCAAGTCCGGTTGTCCGAACTAGTGAAACTTTTTAGTGTAAAAATTGCTGATCAAATTTAAGAGTTGAACGTACCCATGAAACTGAACAACTTTCCTAAGTGCATCTACACCTTTTCGTCTCTTTCGCTCACTCGCGGGCTGGGATTTTTGCACTCTTTCACTCCTGACACAAAATAATATAGTACACTTATATAAGGTCTTTTTAAATTAAGTACAAATATTTTAAGGGTAGATTTCTGTCATCATCCTGAACAACTTTCCCCAAGGAACATAGGTCGAAATATGAAAAAAAAAATGGCCCTCCCATACAAATTGACTCCGGCCGCTGACACCACCAAAATAAATAGGAACTTGTCTTTACTATTATAACTGTCAGCTGCGTGCCACTCATCATCATATGTTGTTATCAGTCTAATACTTTAACACTATCTATACAGAAATAAAATTATCATCTAAAATAATTTTAAACACCCAAAAAACAGCTCTAATCAAATCCTTGTTAACTTTTGTGTTCGTAAAACGAACGACTTTTATCGATAACTTACAGAATTTTACCACATCCCTGGTCTGGGTTGCCAATCAAATTTGTAAATTGATAAGGGTAAGCTAGCACTGCGATATTTTATCGCGCGAAAAAAATCGCCAAAATATGTGATGTATAGAGTTGTATGAAGGTGCACGCACTTACGGAAAATATATTTGCGCGAGATTCCAAATACAATTTACAATGTAAGTTATACTTCTTTAGGCGCGTTATGAAAAATTCGTGAGAGTGAAATTTTACGAGTAAAAAATTACAAATGTCAAAAGTCAAAAATGTCAAATGTCAAACGTAAAAATGTCAAATGTCAAAAAAATTTCAATGTCAAATGTCAAAAAATTACAAAAGTCAAAACTGTCAAATGTCTAAGAGTAAACACGCAAGGCGTTTTTGCCCGCGGGAAAAAAGCCGCTGGCGCGGAAATATTCGCGCATTTGTATTTGGAATCTCGCGCGATTTTTTACCGAAGTGCGTGCACCTTCATACAACATCATACATCACAGATTTTGCAAATAAAAATCGCAGTGCGTGCTTACCCTTATTTTTATTGGGCAAAATGATGAGCTTCATTCAAACAAAAGTTAGCCCGAAAATTGTGCAAAATATGTTCTTGTTGGCAACATTATTATTGATTATTATTCTATCTTTGTCTATCGTTAGAGAATACGTGGAATAGATATATTATTCAACTATTTGTGGGCAACCAATAGCATCGAGCGTTTTTGTGTAGTGAAAATACAACGTATTTCTTTGAATGTGTGCGACTGGCGACAGCGGTTTTCACAGTTTTTCATACAAAATCAGAATGACAGCCTATCTATTAGGGAGCGGCAGCGACTTTCTCTAATCAGTGGGTTGGGGTGACAGAAATATTGATAAACGCGAAAAAAAAACATTTAGAAATAAAATACTAACCTCGTTGACATCATTGACAATAGGCAGGTGCCTGAGGCCGAGCGCGCGAAACAAGCGGAACAAGCGCGGGAGGGAGGCGCGGTGCGGGAGGGTGTAGGGGGAGGGGTTCATGAACGGACGCAGGTCGATCGTGCACGTCTTCTCCCAGTCTGATAACTCCAGCTGAGGGAAAACAATTATCACGAAACGTCAAAAACATGTTATTCAAATTGAAAATAACGAATATCAGTGATTTAAGAGTGCACCAAACGAGCGGTGGTGTGTCACCTTTGTGCTTCTGAAGAAGGCCATTGTATATGGTCAAAATTTTTGACTCAAATCGTCGAGATCATAAATCATCGCTCTGTCAGCAAGTCGTGCCCGAGGCGAAAATTTAATTTCTTACTTTTCAAATAACTTAAATAGTACTGTAAGTGCAAACAAAACACCTTAATAATAAGCCACCTCAAGGATGAGGGGGGGCTTTTTCCTGCATGGGACATGTACAGGGTGTTAATTTAATTGCGTGCCATAGCGGGTGTTTCAGTAACGTATAAGGAGCCCATAAAAAAAAAAAAACCAACTCAAAAAATCAAAAGCCGGTTTTATTATGATTCCAAGAGCTGCGTCTACCTCTCGTGCTATAACCGAGCGCGCGCGAGTCGCTATCATTGGTCGGTATTGGTTTTAGCACGAGAGGTAGGCGCAGCTCTGGGAATCATCATAAATACCTACCGACTTGTTTTTTATATTTTTTGTTGGTTTTAAAAAAAAAATTATAGGCTCCTTTTACGTTACTGAAACACCCTCTAAGCTGTGGCACGCAATTAAATTAACACCCTGTACATGTCCCATGCAGGAAAAAGCCCCCCCTCATCCTTGAGGTGGCTTATTATTAAGGTGTTTTGTTTGCACTTACAGTACTATTTAAGTTATTTGAAAAGTAAGAAATTAAATTTTCGCCTCGGGCACGACTTGCTGACAGAGCGATGATTTATGATCTCGACGATTTGAGTCAAAAATTTTGACCATATACAATGGCCTTCTTCAGAAGCACAAAGGTGACACACCACCGCTCGTTTGGTGCACTCTTAAATCACTGATATTCGTTATTTTCAATTTGAATAACATGTTTTTGACGTTTCGTGATAATTGTTTTCCCTCAGCTGGAGTTATCAGACTGGGAGAAGACGTGCACGATCGACCTGCGTCCGTTCATGAACCCCTCCCCCTACACCCTCCCGCACCGCGCCTCCCTCCCGCGCTTGTTCCGCTTGTTTCGCGCGCTCGGCCTCAGGCACCTGCCTATTGTCAATGATGTCAACGAGGTTAGTATTTTATTTCTAAATGTTTTTTTTTCGCGTTTATCAATATTTCTGTCACCCCAACCCACTGATTAGAGAAAGTCGCTGCCGCTCCCTAATAGATAGGCTGTCATTCTGATTTTGTATGAAAAACTGTGAAAACCGCTGTCGCCAGTCGCACACATTCAAAGAAATACGTTGTATTTTCACTACACAAAAACGCTCGATGCTATTGGTTGCCCACAAATAGTTGAATAATATATCTATTCCACGTATTCTCTAACGATAGACAAAGATAGAATAATAATCAATAATAATGTTGCCAACAAGAACATATTTTGCACAATTTTCGGGCTAACTTTTGTTTGAATGAAGCTCATCATTTTGCCCAATAAAAATAAGGGTAAGCACGCACTGCGATTTTTATTTGCAAAATCTGTGATGTATGATGTTGTATGAAGGTGCACGCACTTCGGTAAAAAATCGCGCGAGATTCCAAATACAAATGCGCGAATATTTCCGCGCCAGCGGCTTTTTTCCCGCGGGCAAAAACGCCTTGCGTGTTTACTCTTAGACATTTGACAGTTTTGACTTTTGTAATTTTTTGACATTTGACATTGAAATTTTTTTGACATTTGACATTTTTTACGTTTGACATTTGACATTTTTGACTTTTGACATTTGTAATTTTTTACTCGTAAAATTTCACTCTCACGAATTTTTCATAACGCGCCTAAAGAAGTATAACTTACATTGTAAATTGTATTTGGAATCTCGCGCAAATATATTTTCCGTAAGTGCGTGCACCTTCATACAACTCTATACATCACATATTTTGGCGATTTTTTTCGCGCGATAAAATATCGCAGTGCTAGCTTACCCTTATCAATTTACAAATTTGATTGGCAACCCAGACCAGGGATGTGGTAAAATTCTGTAAGTTATCGATAAAAGTCGTTCGTTTTACGAACACAAAAGTTAACAAGGATTTGATTAGAGCTGTTTTTTGGGTGTTTAAAATTATTTTAGATGATAATTTTATTTCTGTATAGATAGTGTTAAAGTATTAGACTGATAACAACATATGATGATGAGTGGCACGCAGCTGACAGTTATAATAGTAAAGACAAGTTCCTATTTATTTTGGTGGTGTCAGCGGCCGGAGTCAATTTGTATGGGAGGGCCATTTTTTTTTTCATATTTCGACCTATGTTCCTTGGGGAAAGTTGTTCAGGATGATGACAGAAATCTACCCTTAAAATATTTGTACTTAATTTAAAAAGACCTTATATAAGTGTACTATATTATTTTGTGTCAGGAGTGAAAGAGTGCAAAAATCCCAGCCCGCGAGTGAGCGAAAGAGACGAAAAGGTGTAGATGCACTTAGGAAAGTTGTTCAGTTTCATGGGTACGTTCAACTCTTAAAATTTGATCAGCAATTTTTACACTAAAAAGTTTCACTAGTTCGGACAACCGGACTTGCAATTGCAACCGAACTACTGACACTAGAGGCTGATTCGATAATACTGTAGCAGTAAGTAATATACTAGTATTAACTAATCTAAGAGCATTATAGTGGGAGACATAATGGCTGCATAAAAAAAAAGAACATTGAAATAAAACTTCAGTTCGATGGCATTGTTTTTCGCAATTTCCCACCAGTAATTTTTATTTTGTTTTGCCGCTTTTGTTAAGGCAAAGGTGAGGACGGTACAGCCTAGTACTTGGCCCTAGTGGATGGTCCATACAAAAGACCACATGGAAATCTATAAAAAAAACTAAATACCAAATTAACAACAAAATAAGGAAATAATGTTGTATGAAATTCCATTTTTTCCGTGTTTTTGAATCATTATTTCCTTATTTTGTTGTTAAGTTGGTATTATTGGGTTGGTATCCGTCAATATGGCACTTCGCGTATTGTTTTTTCTTACGTGCATGTTTGAGAAAAATAGTATTGTATAGGTACTTAGTCCAGGCCAAAGTCTTGCGCTGATGAGGCGTGGCGCGGTGCCCTGAGCGTGAGGCTGGCGATGGTAGTCTACCATCAGCCCTCGATGATCGTGCGCTCCTCGCAAGAGGAAAGTGGGGGTCTTATACATATCAGGAAGTCGCAGACAAATGTTAGCAATAAGAATGATCTTTGTTTTTTAGGAATTAGTAGTACACTTATTACTTCCCGCTAAATGAATGTAAGACTTCCCGCTAAACGAACATCGATATCGATAAATTCAATTGATTGATCATTGAACAACACTAGTGATATATCAAAATCATTTTGCGTTTAAACCAACAATTTCTTGAAAAAAGTAGTGTTTGTGACTATCCGAAGGTAGAAAATTCTGTCTTTTTTCAAGGTACTTGTTTTATAATTTTTCAGACAAGTAATTATTGTACAATGTGGATTTTTTTCGAAAAATATTACTAAGCGGCGCATTGAGAAGAAATTGGGCAAGACTGACGTAAGATTCCAAGCGCTTGACGGATATAGGTACTGAGTACCTAACAGTGGCACGCGTCAAAAGCTCACATCGCCCTTCTATCGGGGAGCGCTAGCTCCATTTACTCTTCTGTGCCCCAACCGGACCACCATGCGAAATAGATTCGCGCTTTTTACCAGAATGAGAATATGTACCCAAGTTTCCAAAGCGCTCGTAGATAGATAGATAGATAGATAAGACGTTTATTTTCACAACTACATCACGCATTAACAGATAAGAGATACATTTAACAACTGGTACATATCACCAAAATAACAAAACAACAACAACAAAAGAAAACA
>JARACY010000959.1:0-70399 GCA_029255725.1 Scrobipalpa atriplicella | reverse complement strand
GAGTCCAACTCGCACTTGACCAGTTTTTATATCATATATATAATACACACTAAGCATTACTTTAAATAGTTTAATGCAAACTTACTGAAATTGTTGCATTTGTTCATATTCTATGAATTCTATGACAGAAGACATGCCCTTCTGTGACGGGTTTCAACTCACCCACTTTTTTGAAATGCGTATATTTCAAAAACTACTTGACGGATTCTGAAGTTTTTTATTTTATTTTGTTGGGTATATTATAAAGATTATTATAAACAGAAAAAAACACTACCCTATCATATATAATTTAGCTGTTATTTACATTTGAAAGAAAAAAAAAAGTATAATTTTATTTTACTTTCTTAATATTTGGCCGCCATCTTTATTTTCTTAAACTTTAATTTATTTATTTTATTCTAGAGGTCAACACCAATCAAATGACACCTCGATCATTAAAATCGGTGCAGCCGTTTTGAGCCAATTTATTTCTTTTGATTATATAGCCGCCATTTTGGAAACGGTCCGCCATCTTGAATTCCAGTGGGTAATTCGTCGGGTGTCTCGGACAAAATCATTCATATTGGTCCCTACTATCACTATGCAAAGTGGCTTGCTTTCTGCACAAACTGAAGTTTCCATCTTAAAAATGGCTCTAAGACCTATGACTAACTCAATATTTGCATATTTGATAATTTTTCCCGCAGAAGTAAATACTTCTTTACCCATATTCTTCTTTTGTTTTTTTAATATTTATTCATACTAATAGTCGCGGTAAGAGCTACGGCAATTTTCTGGTATTTCTAAAGTTTTCCCATGACTCTTACGACAACCGTCGCTGACAGAGTTCGCCTTGCAAATGAGTTAGCATGCGGTATTCAGCACAGTGTAATAGCGAGCTTGTCTAATTAGACTGTTAGACTGTCTTAGTTAAACCCCTATTAGACTATGCGATTTCAAGACAGTCTTACTAAGACAGTCTAACAGTCTAATTAGACAAGCTCGCTATTACACTGTGCTGAATACCGCATGCTAACTCATTTGCAAGGCGAACTCTGTCAGCGACGGTTGTCGTAAGAGTCATGGGAAAACTTTAGAAATACCAGAAAATTGCCGTAGCTCTTACCACGACTATTAGTATGAATAAATATTAAAAAAACAAAAGAAGAATATGGGTAAAGAAGTATTTACTTCTGCGGGAAAAATTATCAAATATGCAAATATTGAGTGCTTTGGAACCATCTGACTCTTTAGAGTAGGAGTTGCTAACTTTGAACATCTTTTGAAATTAATTACTCCATATAATCAAAATACAGACGTCTCTCCTGTGCGGCGGATGAGCGCTGACTGAGCGGTCTAAGCGTGCTAAGTCTTATTACACCACGCGATGTGAAGCAAGTAAGCAAGTTAGCACGGCCGAATCCACTCGATCGGTCTAATTAGACAGACTAACTTGCTAAGTCCTATTACACTATGCTAAGTCTTAGTAAGACTGTCTTGATATCGCATGGTCTAATAGAGGCTTAAGACTGTCTTGAAATCGCATAGTCTAATAGGGGTTTTATCACTTGATACCTACAGTGCCGGATTTAGGGGAGGACAAACAGGATATTTTGCCGGGGCGAACTAGATAGGCGAAAATCAGCGAAATTTTTTTTTAGTACCTAGGATTTTTTTTTATGGGATCCTTTATCGATACTAAAACACCCCCTGAGCTATGGCACGCAATTAAATTAACATATGTATACTGTATATTTCAGAGCCTGGTGTTTATGAAATCTACAAGGCTGATTCCGGAGCCATAAGGTTCAAAGTTCGATATCCTATGGGAATGGGATTTGCATCTTTTACATTGACTTCGAAAAAGAATCCTTATCAGGATCTTTACCAGGTACAACATACCTACCTACCTACTTCCTATGAGGGTTCACTTCACACACTATTAGATTTGACGCCTTGTCTTTGGAACCTATTATCACGCGATATCTGGATCACGATCCAAGTACCTAGGTACTGAAGAAATATTGACGGTATCACGTGATATTCCATACATATTTGGTATTTTGATAATGATAACACACACAATACTCGTATCGTGATACTGACCCATCCTTTATGTAGTTATTTGGTACTATTTTGTATGACGTATAAATCGTACAATTAATTACCTATCGGTTAGCAGTTAACTTATAATAATTATTATGAAAGACAGGAAATGTCCAAAACGAAAATGATCATAAATTCTCATTGCAGGTATTTTTTGGACCAAGATACAAATTTGTAGACGTCACACATAATGGTGAACTTAGATCGAAATCATTCCGTTTAAGAGAACGGATTGGATCGGAATTCAAAGAATTCTGGCTGACTTGGCACAACAATGTCATCTGTTTAGGCGTTGCGGAACAATCTGAACCAATTCTAACTTACCCTAATGACGAAATTATGTCTAACAATATAGGATTCATAAAATTTTACAAGAAATCTGTACAATGGACAATTGAGTGGAGTTTTGAAGGTGAACTTAGCAGTTAATATGATTTAATATTTCTTTCAACCTGTTTGTTGTATATGATATTATATTTTAAAAATAATTATATTTATAAAAAACGTACATATATACAGGATGGTAATTTAATTGCAACTACCGAAACACCCCCTAAGCTATGGCACGCAATTAAATTAACACCCTGTATTTAATTTTTGTTTTCAGCGTCACCAGTAATTCTTAAACCACCTAAGGAAAAACCTGTTAAAGGTGGACATTTACATTGGGTACCATTAGAAGACAATAATCCAATTATACCGGATGATGCACTTATTGGCGGATTTGAAAAGGAGCCTTTATATATATTTAGAGCTCACCAAAATGGTTCGTTATGCCCCGGAAAATACTATTGCTACGAAAAATTTGGTGTAGTCCCTTGGGGACATGGAGAATACTTAATACGAAATGGTGGTGAAGTAAGACTTTCAATAATTTGACACGTACCTACAGTATACCTACTTCGTTTAATGGGATCGCCTTTGATGATAATGGTTTAAAGAAACTGTTTTTTTTCATTGGGACAGTACGATTTATTATCAGCTCTGTGCATAGGTGGTCGTAATACTATTTTTTTTTTTGTAAAAACGTCATATATTCAATAAATTCATAAATTAGGTATACATGTCAAACTAAACCTAAAAAATCTTGACTTAATCAAATGCATTTTTATTTAAAACAAACATATTTTGATCCTTTACTTTACGTGCCTGCTGTTTTGACAAGTTTGACAAAATTAGAAGAGTTTGAAGCGCCGTTTGATCATGTTCGCTATATATATTTTGATCAAACGTTGGATCAAATCTCATTATAAAATTATTAGGCTGTAGGTACCTATAATTTTAATTTGAAGAGAGTTGACAGTTCTTTGATCTCTATGGGACTCTCTCTAGGTCTAGGGGATATATACTCTCTCTTGTTTAGCTTGCAGTTTTTTGCAAGATTCTCTTCTCACCTATCTAGCTAATTAATACCCTGTGTAATACTACACTTTGATTTGAATTTTAGTTTTGTATCTTGAGGGGTTTACTGTAGGCCCATTTACATAAATCTTTTTACAACTAGTATGGTATATCTATGGATATAGTAAAATTTACCTATACAGTTTATCATTTTACAGATATTGTGTGGCTTTAATGCATGTTGGACGAAGACACAAGGCGACAATATACCAGAAAACGCCTTTGTGGCTGGTTATTCAGAAGTGCGAAGGGAACCTTTATACATCGGGCGTGTGAAAATTGAACACCATGTGATAGTAGGGAAGGTGCACCCTCTTTACGGCACTTGTTACATACCGTTTGATGGCAAGGAATGTGAATTTGGTGAATATGAAATACTTGTATCAGCTGACAAAATTCCCCGTAGCGTACTACCAGCTTTAAAGAAAAGGAAAGTAGCGCAGGAAACACCGCAAATGTATATTTTTTAAATTGTATTTATTGTCTAGTTAGGTACTTATACTTACATGTTAAGGTTATGAATTTGATGGACTGAAAATTGTGATTAGTAATATTTTTTCAAAACTTAATCTAGATATAAAATTATTACATTTTCATTTAATATTATACTAATAAAGTTACTTATTGAACTGTATAGCGTATTCCATTTTTTTAAATCCCTTTTTCCCGTTTAAGTGTGTGGTCATTGTAGTCAGCCGCAGATTTTTTGAAATTGCCGCCGACCCCTTGTGGACAGCTTTCGCTGGCCAAACTCTATTTCCGTGACGCGACCTTGAAATTTTTACTCTCTACGCGCCTAAAGAAATTTCACTTTAAAAAAAAAAATGATTTACAGATATGTACAGTCGTACAAGGATCTTTTGGCGCGTGGGTGACATTGACAGCACAGATTACCTAGTATACATGTACCTCTTTCTTTGATCTTTTTTTTTTGAATATTTTATGGCTTGGATTCTAGTCCTTTAAGCCAAGTCTTAATTTTGGTCACGTCACTACTTATTTTGGAGCACCGAAAAGAATGAACTGGCAATGTCAAAGAAGAATGTAGAAGAGAAATACGCATACGTCACAGTGACAACTTCACATTCTTTTATTCCAATTAAAAATGCAAGCTAAACCAAAATCAAGTCTATAAAATAAAACCAAACTCAGACTGTTTCTATCGTCAATTTTAGCTATAGGAGAATATAAAAATGGCTTCGCCGCCATCGGGCTTGGGGTCGTCGTCGGGGGCATCGGGGCCCTCGGGTCCGTCTGGTGTGAGCTCAGTTGTAGCCACTTCAGTAGAAGGGAGTACACTACCAGGTAAGACTTTCATACATAGGTACCTACCTGTACCTACCTACATACATAATAGTCACGCCTGTCAGTATTCCGTACGGAGGAGTAAGCCCATCTTCTGTCGTGTGGGTTTCGAGTCAATCGACCTGGTGAACCCTGGTTTCAGAGTTTTTAACCGTTTAATAGCATAGCCAATAGGTCTCTGACATGGTTTGTGTAACGGCCACAATCAAATACAGCGACTGCGACCGACGGCTTAACGTGCCTTCCGAAGCACGGTATCCTCTTTTTTTTTTTTTTTTTTCGGACAATCAGGTGATTCAGCCTGCAATGTCCTAACCAATAGCCTTTCGGCTAAATTGCAATACGTCGAATCCCTCGCCTCCCTCTACTGATTCCTATACCTATACTGCAGTCTGCAGGCCTGGGAAGAGAAGCAGATGAAACATGTAGGTAATTTCTATTGCTCACAGTCCAGCATGGAAAAACTACAGGCTGTTAATTTAATTGCGTGCCGTAGCTTAGAAGGTGTTTCAGTAACGTAAAAGGAGCCTGTAAAAAATAAAAAATAAATCAAATTAAAAAAAACTACGGTCGGTACGGGTGTATTTATAAAGATTCCCAGAGCTGCGTCTAGCTCTCGCGCTATACCGCGCGACGCGCGAGTCGCATCGACCAGTGATAGCGACTCGCGCGGGCTCGATTATAGCGTGTGAGAGCCAGACGCAGCTCTTGGAATCATAATAAACTAGCCCGCGCGCGGAAGCGTGTTTTTCATACAAAGACAAAGACCAGAAAACACGCTTCCGCGCGCGGGCAAGCAGGTCCCGCTCCTACGCGCAGAGGAGCGTTTTCAGTATGTTCGACACTGCGTGTTTTCCATACAAACCGGGCGTACGAAGTCACGGGCACAGCTATATATAAATAAAGACTTGGTTTTTTGAGTTGGATTTTCTTTTTCTTTTTTTTGGGCTCCTTTAACGTTACTGAAACACCCTCTAAGCTATGGCACACAATTAAATTAACACCCTGTATAATTTTAGAGCCATCGTGGCTGGTGAGAAGCAGATCGTGAGCAGAACCATCGGCTCCCGATCTGAATGTCGTGGGCTCGATTCTTACGAGGGAGTTATTGCAATGTTGATAATTATTTATTTTTGTGTTCCCTCTACACAAAAGAAGTCTTAGGCCCGTATTTATGAAGCGATCTCAAGATTGAGAGCAATATTAAGTATGGATTTGACAAGTCGTTTTGTACTGAAATGACATTTCTGATACGAACTTAACCTCGCTGTAACTCGAGCTGATTATAAATACGGGCCTTAAATTACCATTCAAACCTACACCGATAGCTCCTCTGTGGATAGCCTTATGCCCCAAGGGTAAACGATTAAGGTGTAAATAGGAAAGGAATGATTTAAATAACAATAGCCTGTTACCGGCGAAAATTATATTATGCAGACACACCCACGAATAATCAACACATTACCTACTTACCACAAAGTCATATTGGATTGCTCAGTCAACGAGACTGAACAAATTTCACCAAGAAATCCTTCGCGAAGAATTAAAATTAAATGATTAACTTAGGTACCCATACAAAATGATTTCCTCGATCAGACAATTTATATGAGGAAGCCAAAATTTTTATGCAAAGCTGTTCATTTTCGTTGACTGAGCAACCCCTATCAGTTTGAGGGAAGCTGCCCCTTACAACCAGTTAAATTTTCTTAGTATCACCGGCTACACGGTCTGCGCCAGCGTCGCCTGGTAAAAAAGCGAGAATGCCGGCCACGGTCGCCGACACTATTACCGCGGGTAAAACTTTACGAGCGCAGAAAAATGCTATACCGACGAGATCAGCAAACGTTCCGCCCAAACTAACATTTCCGAGGTTTGTATGATTTCAATTAATAGATTAACTGCTTTATGTCTAAATCAAAACTTTCAGGAAATACAAATATAAAATAGTCCTCCAAACCGATTTTCGGTGACGGCGACCAATCTCCCAGAGATCGGCCAAATGCGCGGGACTAGTTTTTAGTGCCCAAGTGTTTGCGCAACACACAAGTGTACTCTCTATTCCTTCAATCTCTTGAGTACTCTGAGTTATTCTGATGGAACAGACTGACTGACACAACCAGAGTTACTCTCAGGCGCAGGACCGACTATTACATGCCCATCCGACAGCATGGATCATCTTACTTTTCGCACAATCAGGTGATCAGCCTGCAATGTCCTAACCAAACTAGAAACAACAACACAAAGTCATTGTCCCCCGCCGGGAATCGAACCCGGGACCTCTGGGTTGTGAGCCCATGGCTCAGACCGCAAGACCACTGAGGTAGTTATACTAAAGGATTCTCATGAAAAACGCCCAATAATAATTGTTTATTTTTACCCTAATAAACGCCCGTAAATAATACGTGATAAATAGCTACAACATTTTAATTTTTACTAGCAAAAATCGAACCTGGATTGAAAAACCCTCATTGATTCCTCCAGGACAACTAGTACCACCTTTTACTCCGGTGGTGGGTCTGGTTTAAAAATAAGCTTCTAAATTGTAGCGGCTGAGCTACGGCGTAGACAATGGCTACGTTCTAAAATATGAGAGGTGGTGATATTTAATTGTTGTGAATAAAAACTGTATGATAGGAGCAGGACTACCCATTTGCCTATTCGATGAAAGCGACTAAGACACAAAGTTATTAAAACAGAGGGTTGATGCCAACCGACCGAGATGTGAAGATGACGCGCCGCCAGATGGCCAGACAGGCGTGTTGCCTGCGCAGGCACAACATCGTACTGAGCGATCGCCTGGACGAGATGTCGAAGCCCTCGCCAAGGAATCTCATCGGGCTATGGAGGAACTACGCCGATATACTCACTCCTGAACAGGTATTAAAACGTCAGTCTAACCACTACTCCCCTAAATACAGGACCTAGTCTTGGAAAGCGAATTCGAGAATATAATGTTAGATGTTACGTTACGTTTTCTGGATAGTAGCTTAGTAAAGTCTATGAATTTTTCAGATCAACAATTTACAAAACATGCTGAATGCAGCAGAGCCATTCAAACCAGATCAAGCTTACGAGTACTTCATAAATTTGAGAAAACAAAGAAAGAGAGCGCATGAAAAGTATGTACTCTTCTGTTTAAATGATTCGCAAAATAATCATGTCCTCTCCTTAACACTACAGTCGAGGAATCGGAATATGATTTGTAAAAGCAAAATAACTTTGAATTGGTGATGTATCGATCGATGATAATTACGAGTATAATAATTATATTTAATCTGCAAACTATGGCAGAGCTTCCTGTTGTGCTGTGAACGTAAGACAGTCATCTTCCTAGCCTTTTTCCCGTATCTCTCGGGGTCGGCTACCTAATCTAGGGGATTGAACGAGGGTACTGGTTTTACACAGAGCGGCTGCCATCTGACTTCCGCAACCCAGAAGGGAAACTAGACCCAATCCTAGATAAGTTACACACACCTTTGAATTTCTTCGTAGGTGTGTGCAGGTTTCCTCACGATGTTTTCCTTCACCGTAAAAGCGCCGAATAAACGTACATATGAAATTCGAAAACCGAAAAACACATTGGTACGTGGTGGGATTCAAACCACGACCTCCCTCACAGCCGCGGCCCTATCCACTGTGAACGTACGACAGTACCTATCGTAATTAGTCATCTCCTGTATCAAAAAGACATTATGAATACTTGCATAGAACAGTGGGTATCCTAGGGGTGTGGATGATGTGACGTTCCGGTATTTCTTCTTAGAGAGACAGGAGGGAAAGTCAAGAAGAAGGAGCTGAGTGCTCTGTGTGGGGACCGGCGGTTCGCGTGGGTACGCTGCGCCACCGTGGCGTTCGCGCGAGGCATCCAGCGAAGACTGGGAAGACCGGGAACCTTCGAGTTAAAGGGCGGGTCAGTGTTTTTTTTTTTTTGAGATTTGCATAGTCGATAGCCTTAGAAGCTAAGAGATAGGTTTGGCTTATATTATCAACATAGTATTAGGTGCTATACAATACTAGCCGTGGGTAGTGGCCATGTGCTGATAGTAGAAGCTTGATAGCCGCGGTGCAATATGACGCTTATGCGGAGAATTGCTGCTGCTCATTCTTTAAAACTTTGTAGCGCAATATCGTTTTGATGCTGCTATACGCTATTTGACTACTAGTCAAATCAGCAACTTTTTATGTAATGTCAAAAACGCTTTTTTTCTACGAAAATACTGGCTTGTGACGTCACTGGCTTGTAAATATTGACTACTCAAATCAATAACTTCTATATTTTTAACTCGATTATTAAATCTAAATGTGCATTTTCTTTTTCAAATGATGAATGAGACCCACAGTTACCTATTTTAGTCATCAGTTTTAAGTATAAACGTTTTGAATTTTTTTAGCCACCCAGTCAACATCTCATTCTTTTCCAGTAACACATCGGCTCTATGAAAGTTGTGCTTTGTCTAATATTTTGTTAGTAAATGTACAGTATGCTACGACTGTCGGACATCGTTCTTGATGAGATCTGCTCGTACTCTAAAACGAAGCCACCTTCAAGACGCAGCAAGCATCCCAAGGCCAAGTTCATGTGTGAAATGGCTGACAAGGTATGAAATTGCATGTCGAATTAGAGTAAAATATAGCTATGTGTGTGCACAGAATAAAAATTCAAAGTTTTGGAGATTAGTAAAGTTTAGGAATCTAGCTGTTATTGTATCACGCGTCCCGTGTACCCTAACAGGGTTCATGTCCAACAGCTGACATAATTTTTAAAAACATTTTTCATTGTACATGAATAGCAATTAATAAAGAAATTAAAAGAATTGGAATGAATTGAAATTGAAATTATTTTTTATAGATTGCGGTGTGGATCGATGAAATTCTTGCCGAGTCCGATGAACGTCTCCTGATGATGGACTTTGATGAGGATTATGGTAATTTCGATTTCTTTCAATTTACATATTTGAAGAACAATTGCTGCCAGTTTCAAGTCTGCATACTACATTTTCCCAAGTAGTTTGGCAGGTAAGTTAGTAATTGAAATTGTGGCAATTGTTCGTCAAAGCTATTGATGATTGGCGAGAAAACCGGGGTAAAAAAAACTCAAATAGCAGCGAACAATTGCCAACAAGTTCATCACAACTCGAAATTTTGATGGCTCTTTCGTCCGCATCAAAAACCTCTGTATTCTTGTGAGTCACGTGTCAACTTGTAAAATAATCAGGTAAATACAGACCTTACATATTTGTTTTTTGTCTTTTCCGAGAAGAAGTTGAAGAGGCAACGAAGCATCTTAATATCGATTTAAGTTCTTCATCGGGCTCATCGATGAATATAGCCAAGAAGGGGGGGCCAGGTGGTGCAGGACCATCTGCTGGCTCAAAACCTGCAGCTGACGCAAAGCCGGCAACCAACTCAGCAACAGCGTCCACAACTCCAGCTAATACTCCTGGTTCTGCTACGCCAGCCGACATAACTGCTGCTGGAAGCGTTGCATCTACAAAATCTGCTACACCAGCATCGCCTGCGGGTCCTAGCACTACACCAGCTACACCTGCTACTCCTGGCACTGCTTCACCAGCCACTCCTGCTACTCCTGGGACTGCTACACCAGCTACTGCACCCGGGACTGCTTCGCCAGCATCGCCTGCTCCTGGCACTGCTCCGGCTACGCAACCTCCACCTCCACCTCAATAGTAATGTGAGTATGAATAGTTTCCATACGTTTAGGTTTTTTTTCACATTTATTATTTTAATGCGCAAACGAATAAGTGATAAACACAATATTTATAGAAACAAAATTGCGTTGCCTAAGCCAGAAAACTTCACTGAAACCAGGATTTAGGCGACCCTCAGAGATCTCCATGATTGTCAGTCCACCTTACTGGAGGTTTATTTATCTATGCTGCGTTTTCCGGTCTGTTCTCTCGGAAATTGAGAACTTTCCTGCAAACTGTCGGCCATAAGCACGTATGTGCCCACTGCCTCAATCACAACATTCTAAATTTAGTTTTTTTTTATTCTTACAGAAGTCAAGCGTGCTGATGAACCGTATACAGACGAATTTCTCGACATGATGGGTGGCAAAGTAAGCATAATATTTCTACATGAGTTGATGATCTTTATACTCATCTTTGTTCAAACGAAGCCCTTCGGATTAATATCTATATTTGAAGCTAATAGTGTAGGAACAGCCTTCGAGGACAGACCACAGCCTACTGCCCCAACTTGAAAACAAATACAATAAGCTGAGAAAAGAATAAAAAATCGAACAATTTAAATTCGTCATTTATTATTTATTGGTAATTATAGTGATAGAGAACCTGCACGATTTTAAACGAATTAATTTATTGTCACGTTCTAGTTAACTTTTTAATAAATTATGCAGTATGCACTGTCAATTTTGATATTGCAATTTATTCAAATTATTTCGTGCGTGTTTCCTACCACCTACGAAAAAGCTACCATGAGTTTCTGAAAATAAGTGTGTTGTATAAATTGTGAAAAAGAAAACGTAAAAAATATAGTATAAAGTTAAACTTACCAAATGTATCATTTATCGTATCGTATTAATTATACTTAGACATTGTAGGTTAGGTACCTAGTTACATTTATACGACAAAATTCACTTACGTAGGCAACAAATCATAATTATAGAAAATACAGCCATCATAAATTCCTATTGGGTGGCATTGGCAACGCCCGAAGGCCAATATGAGTTGGACAGAAAGTGATTTGGGCTAACGCTCCCGCGGTTTTTCAGAAAAAATATAGGTACTTTGATATAAAATACAATATTTAAAACTACATAGCATGTTAAAACTACATACTGTAAATTGTTAGAAAACTACTGTAGAAAAACTGTTACATGCGGCATTTACGAATACATGCAAACATGCTTGCTATGCTTGACTAAATGAACACGGCTCCAAGGTAATTCAAAAATTTGTTTCAATTCAGTGTTTTATTGCTATACCACCACATTGCAACATTTTGCTTATTTCATGCACTTTTATTGAATGAAATTAGGTTAGCTCACATCTTTCTTCATTTTCCAAATTCCAATAGTTATGATTATGACGAATACCGAAGTTTCGTGTTCATTGCGCTGGAGTGGAGAATGAAGGAAGATAGAAAATGCTCTTTTGCTTGTAGTTTCCTTCACTCTTTGCTTTACTACACTATTTACTTCGATTTATGGCTTAATCATTTTTTGTTAATCATAAAATTTTAATGCAAATGTTTTGTTTTTCAGGGCAGGCGATTGATGCCACGTAAGCATAAACACGTTTTTTATATGAAGCGGGCGATTTAATACTTTTTCTCTTTATTTAGGTTATAACTGAATTACTTTACCTTGTGCACTGCACATACTTGATGTTAATATCAATATTATCAACTTTACTTTTAATTGTTACAGCAAAACCTGCGTATACGAAGTTTACAGGTAATAACCATTTTTCTACTAATTTTTTCATATCTTTTCTACTTATTTTTACAAGAAAGAATATTTAAGTTATACTTATATTACAGGTGAAATGTTAGAGGTTTTCAAATTATTGACTGATGCTATGTATAAGAAGGGTCCTGAAAACCTGGTCACACATGGACAGTTTAGTCAGTCTTACCAGCACGGAGCAGACGAGTAAGTTTTCGGCGCATTCACGGCACATCTAATCATCACCAAACCTCTTGTATGAGTAGTACCTTTGCCGGCTATATCCCCCTCAACGTAACTTCATTACGTATTTTTAGATTGAGAGCGGCAGAAGACTTGAATGGTGTGGACTACGACCCCACAGTCGCAGACGACATTGCTAAGAAAATGGCTGCCATTACCAAGAGTGCTGCTGTTGGGAAACTTGAACAGCCGATGAAAGGTTTGGAGTACAAAATTGTGGAATAGTACAAGTGTTTCCTTAATATCAAACTTTGGAGTCCAATGTTGCGGTAAATGACTTATTCGCCAACGCGCAAAACTCTTGGGTTTTTCTGTGCTAGCGGGTTAAAAATATAAAATAGATACAATAGTATATTATGCATCGAGGGAATTAAGCAGTGTCTAACGTCACGGGCAGCATATTGAATCCTGAGCGGAAAGAAGGATTCTACTGCCCTCAGAAGGAAAAAAACCATAACTCCATCCTAGCATGTTCCGCGTAAAATGCAAAAGACTTTCGACGATCATAACTTTTTGACAAATAAACTTTATCGGGTACAGGTTTTTTTAAAAGGAAGCATTTTATTTCTTTTATTTTTTAATTTGCATAGCTTTTGCTTATTTTGAATAGATTATTTTATTTTAATGAAAATGTTTTTTTCGCTAGCATTGATTAGTGATTTTGTACAGTAATACGAAGGAAAAAAACCATAAGTGCCAATAAATCCATACTAATAATACAAATGCAAAATTAACTCTGTCTGTTTGTTGTTCTTTTACTCCTAAACAGCGGGACAGATTTAGATGAAATTTGGCATGGGGATTCGTGTTAACCTGGCATCGGACATAGGCTACTTTTTACCGCGGGAAAACACTTCATTTTCATAAGAAAACTCATTACCGCGGGTGAAACCTTAAGCAAAGCACAAAAGCTGGAAACCCACTAACTCACTGACTGATTGACATAATTGTTCTAAAAGTTGTGTATGAAAAAAGTGCGCAAGTACTTCCGGTAAGTATGGAAAAAGTACGAAATCTTGAAAAACTGCTCCTCATCATAAAGTAACCCTACGGCCTGGCAAAACTATAGGTGATAGAGAGATGGTTCTCGAACTAACTTTAGAGCACACCCTGGTCAAATTAACTTCGAGGTGAAAAAAATCCAAAATGGCGGAAAACAAGATGGCCGCCATACAAAATAAAAAGACAAATATCTCCGAAACGGTTAGAGATAGAGGGGAGGTGCTCAAAGGAATGTCATAGAGGGTGATAGGGGTCAATTGCTGGTGGTCACGAAAATCCAAGATGGCGAATCCAAAATGGCGGCTTACTTTGTAAAGTTGCTCCGATCCGGCTCAAAATCGATATCTGGGGGTTTTTCGGGTTATTGATATTATTTTTATGGATTGTTTTGTGACTCTGACATTTTTCAAGATGGCCGCCATACAAAATTTTGTTGATAAATCATGTATTTCATTTCATTATATCGCAGAATCTTTTGCAGGTTGGTTGCTAGTTTCTTTTAAGCTATTGTAGGTGTGTGTTAGGACAAAAAATGTGTTTGTCAAAAATCCAATATGGCGAAATCAAGATGGTGGCCGGGAGTCAAGTGTCTCCGTTGAGGCTCAAAATTGATGTCTGGGAAGTTTCGGGGTCACTGATTTTAGATTTCAAGTTTGTTTTGTGTTCAATACAAAAATTACTTTCGGCACACGGGCTGCTTTAGCTGCCCACGCACCACGCCCTGACCAGGACATCCGGAACGCGGGCTGCTTTATTTGCCCGTGCAAAACGCACCCCACCAGCACACCGGCATGTGGGCTGCTTTAGCTGCGCATCGGCACGCGGACTACCTTAGCTGCCTTAAGCAACCGTAAGCAGGCCACGGAAGCGAAGGGGCGTAAGTTCACACTCGTGGTAACCGCATTAGCCATCCTGTGGCTCAAGTTAGCTTGTTACCGTACAGATTTTCACCTAAAGGCTGCCTGGCAGAAATTGCAACCTTAGCAATAAGGCCGCCTATGTTGTATTTTTATTATGTTGTTTTTGTATTACTGTGTATTTGTCTCCTTAAGTGCAATAAAGTATTTTGTATTGTATTGTATTGTATTTTTACGCGACCAATGTAAACTTACACCCGTCACCTACAGAGCCTGACGTGGTTGCTTGAAGTCAACAGGCAGAGTGGGCAGCGTAATACGTACGGCTTGATGAACAAAATGAAGTAAACTGAATTTTTGCATTGGAGTTAGCCAGGCGATGATAATATGGGTGTTTTGCTCGCGGAAACCTCATTATTACCACTCACATCCTTTTGAGGTCAAGCCTACATTCATATACAAATTAATTGTTTCGTTCAAACCATGTGCATCATGCAACTCACATCGCCTAATACTTCCAAAAATAAAAGATTTTGGTAATTCCGTGTGAGCAGTGTGAGACGGCCGCGCTTTTACGAAATTCAAGTACTTATAAATATATACATAACTATAAATATCATTACAAATATTGTACTTGTGTTTTTTTGAAACATCATATACGAGGGAAAAAAACCATAACTGCCAAGTTTTTGCACTTATGGTTTTTTTTCTTCGTATAGTATAGTCTTAAAAACCATAAGTGTTGGAGTTGTGGTTTTTTTGCTTCTGAAGTGCACTTATGGTTTTTTTTCTTCTGATGATAGGTGAAATACGTAACTAAGTGTGTAGTTATGGTTTTCTAAATTGGACATTTATTGTTCGATTTTAACCATTCCTAGACAGAAAAATAGGTCTGTTTTTCAATATGAGGAAACAATAAAAAAGTGGATTTCACTAAAACCTGGAGTTATGGTTTTTTTCCTTCTGAGGGCAGTCTAGGATTAATTCTCGAGCGTAGCGAGGGAATTAAATATTTAATTCCTGAGCTAAGCGAGGGAATTATAACAAGAATCCTGAATGTAGCGAGGGATTCAAGCCTGCCCAAGGCGAAGACACTTTTATTCCCGAGGAACATACTTATACACCTACTGCACAGATTACTTATACGGCGCGGCGGTGGACGCCTGGATAATAAAGCTCGGAAATATGAATTCAATCAGAAGCATGTAAAATTTGTGGGTAAATATTGAAAACATACCAGAAGTAACAGATCCGTTCACATTCCACACCACAATCCACTACTTATTTTTCTACTTTCCACTAAATTGTTCATATATATTCGTATTTCAAATATTCGACTTATAGCAAAATAGTATAGCTATAGTCAATACTAGTCGTAATATTTTTTGGGGTCAAAATATTAATTTTACTCGATAATTTAGCAAAAACCAAAGAGTAAATTAACAAAAACAAACCGCGTTTTCTTTTTTTTGTTTATTTTTTTACAAAAAGCAAATAGCACATACAGTTAACTAGTCATACAGCCTTTTTACACTCGCCGGGGGGCGCAGGTGGCCAGTGTAGCGACATTTTTAATACACACACAGCCATACCTTTTTTTTTTTTCAGAAAATGTTTTTTTTTTTAAATTCACTTGACATTCCAAATTAAAATCTCATAATAACCCTTGGTGCATTAAGGAATTCAGTACAACTTTATGTCCCTTGGGAATAGTGTCCTGCTTTAAGGGTATGTTTCTTGACATTATTATAGGTAGGTTAAGGTGCAGTGGTGTATAAATATTGTAAACCTAGTAGGTTAGGTAGGAAGTAGCCTAGTACTTCCTACCTATATAGGGCGATAGCAAATATAGATACCTAATGATGTAAGAACAGGGATTTATTGAAGGAAAAATACATAAAAAAATAATGGTGTAGGTACATTTTATACAAAATTAATGAACATTTTGCTTTTAGATATGATCGACATTTGTTCAAAATATCTCGCCCAAACGGCGAAATATAACAGTAAGTTTTTATATTATACTTAGATATGTTTTATGCTAATCTATAAGGATTTACTCATTTTCACCATTGTTGTAAACTCTATAATAATTATTGTTGTTGCATTTTTATATAAAGAGTCTATAATTATTTTAGTCAATAATCTTATCTCCACTAAATCATTCGATTTCTGTAAACCCTTTGTAATTTTTGAAGTGAAAACTTTTTTAGCGGCGCCGTGCGTGTCAGAATATATTTTTTTTGGGATGGGTAAAAAATGTTTAAACTCGCGTAGGTCCTTATGGTGATCGCACCATGGACGTATTAATCACACTGGACTGAGTGCTCATTCAGGACTGCTGTAAGAAACTGAACTATATGACCTTACAATAAAGAATAAATTCCAACAACATTTGTCAATTTTGAGAAACGTGCCGAGTGAAAGGCATGATCTTGAGGATTGTGTCTCACTCGCACAGTTGCTTTTGGACAAAATTATTGTCAAGGAGAAGTACGGTGCCCTTCTTAACGTGTGAATGGGAGACACTACTCTGTTGCAACCAAGAATTTGACCAGAATTTGACCATTTTAACAGCATTACCGCGTCATGAGGTTTTCGTGCGCGCACGTGTAGGCATGCAGGGCACGATGGAAGGTTTTCATTATTTGAACTGCGTCGCAACAACATTATCTTCTGGCACACTGAAAGTAGTCAACGAAACTGAATATTTACTTTTCAATAGTATCGAAAAATCTAGTCGAATCTGAAATGTCAATAAGAAATTTCTTGCTTGCGCCATCTGTTTCGACTTGTAATCTATAGATATTCATAAAAAACTAGTGCATACGATTTTCGACCTTAATGATATTTTCCAAATTTTAATATTGTGTGAATGTAAAGTACAAACGTTACTTTCAATATGCTTTCAATATCGAAGCGTTACGGTTCGCGCGTGGTTCGCGCACTAAGTGCACTATTAGGTTTATTATGAACATGAGATGTATATACTCATATTCTTTTAAGTCCACAAAATTTTAGACACCCTACTAGAAAAGGATGCAACCCACAAGAACGGACCTTTCTGTCAGCACATTTTTGAAATTAGTGCTCAATCCAGTTTGATTAATACATCCATGGATCGCACAGAGAAGAGTAAACAATACTGATCTAAAATTCTTACCATATACACAAATCAGGCTGATCCCGGCTGATCCTCAGGGCCGCTCAGGGCTGATCGAAATTGACCGTAGACACTGATGAGATTTTTTTAAAATAATTTTTTTACTATGGAAAATGCTCGATAGACATTTTTGAGCCCATGCAGCCTAGTCTTCAGAGTATTATATAAATATTAGTTTTTTTTTTATTCTCCCATGTAAAGGAAGGCTTGAGCCCACGAGCGTAGTCTTCAGAGTATTAATTTTTGAAGTGAAAATTGAGCAGTTAAACCAGCAATGTTCCACTTTTCACTTCTGCCGGCACTCCCAGACTGCAACCCGTAATTTTTTTACATAATGAGCAATTAACTTGATGAAATATATGTTTTAGAGGATAAAGGCGAAGCGTTTAAATATCTAGTCGACAAAATGCGCGAACAACCCGAAGAGGTCCTATGCACGAAGGGAAAAGCGCAGATGACCATGGGGATGGCTGCAGATTAGTAAGTTAGTGATAAAAAGAATCTAATTATTAAATAGCTCAAGTGGCTGGCAGAAACTAATCTCTGTTATATTTTTTTATCTAGCTTGGAGGATGCAAAGGGACTGGATTCAGACCACGATGACCCCCAGTTGACACAGCAGATTTTAAGGGAATTACAGAAGTTAACGAAAGACCACCCGAAAGAGCTGCCCGCTGCTGAGATGCAAGAGACCTTGTTGAAGTGCGCCAAGTATCTGTCCCAGAAGATAAGCGATGAAAGTAAGTCGCTTACACTGTGTACAATCGTAGAATCGTAACTGCCTCCGTGGTCAGCGGTCTGAGCCATGGGCTAACGACCCAGAGGTCCCGGGTTCGACACCCGGCGGGAGGCAATGACTTTGAGTTGTTGTTTGTATTCTAGTGTGGTTAGGACATTGCAGGCTGATCATCAGATTAGCAGGCTGATCATCAGATTGTCAGAATGTCCGAAAATAAGCTGATCCACGCTGGCTGTCGGATGGTCATGTAAATGGTCGTGTCAGTCAATCTGTCCTATCAGAATAAGAGATAGAAGGAATAGAGAGTTGGTAGGATTTTTTATTTTTTACAATCGTAGTATTAGCGAAACTAAACATGATATTTTGGTGGTAACTCTGCCTTGCTAGTGTGGAGTGGTGCCGGAGCTTCATATCAGCAATCTTCCAGGGAACGGCCAGCAGCCAATTGAAGCTCGCAAATTTTCACCTTTCCCTTCAGTGTTCACTAGCGCGTGAACAGATTAATGTTTAGCTTCAGGATCGCTTTTTGAGTGACGATTTGCTTATTAGGCGCTCACAACCTGCAGAGGCGCTTGCCTCGCTATGCCCTCCACCCCGCGCCGCTGCTGCAGATGCTGTGAGTCATGAGTGTGACGCGGGGCGGAAGGCTTGGCGGGACACGCATCTAAGTTTTATCCAACGGGGATTGTCTGGACCTAGTTCTAGCCGGAATGATATCGGATAGACCTAGTTTTATCCAACAGGGAATGGCTGGACCTAGTTATAGCCGGCATGATGAAGGCTAGACCTTGTTTTACCCGAAAACAATCGGCTCGTAGTAGGTTTAACCAAGAGTAAGTGGCTACACCTAGTTCTAACCGGCTAAAACTAGGTGTAGCCGCACTTCGGGTATTAGCCGTAACATATATATTTATAATATAAAGACAGACTTATAAAAATCAAATCAAATTTGATTTTCAGCGGAAAAAGAAGAGAAGGCTTTACTTACAGATCTGTTAACGTTACAAGGAAGTAACGTGTTTTTCAAAGATGGACAATATGTTATGACATATAAAGACGCCGGTCAGGTGTAAGTGACGTGTCCTTTTTTCCCTTTTTTCTGCATTTTCCCACTACCATGTAAACTTTTCACCGACATCTCAGGTGCCAACTCTGGAGCGCAGAGTTTTCTATGGCCTTGTCACACCAAATATGTTAAGAAGAATCAATTATTCGATCCGGTCTGAATAAAAAAATCATATCAATAATTCGGTAAATTTCACTTTATGTGTTGCCAGGGTACAGAGAACAGTCGCCGGTGAAGCAGCAGCAGCAGAAAGAGGTAAACCCACGATATTATATGTATCTGAAGCTCATGTCTATTTTATTCAGAATTTTATGGAAATTTTCCTGATACGAATTGGGTTCGGATCTAATACGAATGAGTGCACAAACGTCCTTAGGTAACTTTTTACCACGGGAAAACAAGCCATTCCCACGGAAAACACATTTAGCTGTGGATGAAACCGCGGTGTAGTCGTCTCATCGGACATTACCCAGCCGGCGTTGGGTAATATTGAACACTACCCAGGGCTGCTGATGTGTGAAGTCCGATATTTCAATCAAACTAAATCAGATATCAGACTTTACCCAGGAAGCTTGGGTAATCTTAAGACTATCCGGGTAATCTTGAGACTACGCAGCCCTCGGACATTACCCGTAACATAATATTCATTTACTTTCATGCTGGACTGGGATTAATAGAAAAACATAGAATGTGCCAGCTGCATCTCCCTCCGGGCATGCTGTAAAAGTCAGCTAAGGGATTTGAGGGTTTCAGTATTGTAATTAAGCGATGGGCTGACAACCTGTCACTAATAGCAATATACAGATCTATTTTTAATAACCCTCAAAACTTGTCAGACGTGGCGGAACGACCTTAGTTTAGGTCGTTTACGCTCCCCCATTAGAAATAAAGGCGAGATTATATGTATGTATGTATGTCTACGTTACGTTTGAGTTTATATTGCTTATACTAGCTAGCTGTGCCCGCGACTTCGTACGCGTAGTGTAGTTATCACCTATTTATTTGAGATAGCTGTACCCGTACGCTGCCTATGATTGTTATGATTTATGAATATGAACAAAGTTATATCATCATCTTTCTAGCCTTTTTCCCTTATATCACGGGGTCGGCTACCTAACGTAGGGGATTGAACGAGGGTACTGGTTTTTACACAGAGCGACTGCCATCTGACCTCCGCAACCCAGAAGGGAAACCAGACCCAATCCTAGATTAGGTTACACACAACCTTTGAATTTCTTCGTAGGTGTGTGCAGGTTTCCTCACGATGTTTTCCTTCACCGTAAAAGCGCCGAATAAACGTACATATGAAATTCGAAAACCGAAAAACACATTGGTACGTGGTGGGATTCGAACCACGACCTCCAATCCTCCTCAATATGAACAAAGTTATAATTTATTGTAATTTTAAATCCTGTTTATTTGAGATAACAAACAGTGGTCAGCTCAGCGGAGTGTAAATTTTCTTGCATTTACCCCGGTTTGTATGGAGAATATGCAAGGTCTATACTGAAAACGATTTTCCACGCGCAGGAGCCGAGTTTGTTAGCCCGCGCGCGGAACTGTATTTCCTTACAAACACCAACAACGTTAGTAAAAAACGCCTAAATACTCTTCCGCGCGCGGGCTAGCAGACCCAGCTCCTACTCGCGAAGAAGCGCTTTCAGTATACTGGACCCTGCGTGTTTTCCATACAAACCGGGATACTTACTCAATATTTGAACCTATTTAATGTTAGAAGTTGAATCAAAAAGTTTCTCCAAAATTGGTTCAGTGACAATCAGAATTTAATGTATGTTATCTTTGATTTGAGTCCAGGTAACAATCGGTCGAATAAAAAAGTTTCATCAAAATTGGTTAAAAACAATCAAATTTAAATTTTCCGTCTACCCCCTAAGTCAGGTGGCTTGATTATTTGTTGAACCTAGAAAATACTCAATCGATTTAAAAAAGTTCCATCAAAATCGGTTAAAAGACAATCAATCAATTCAATTTCCTGCCTACCCTCTAAGTGAAGGAGCGTGATTATTTATATCCTAAGTTGCAATCCCAGTACTCTTCAGTCGAATAAATAAAGACCCATCAAAATCAGTCCAAGTAGTTTTGGCGTGACGTGGTAACATACAGACAGACAAAAAAAATGTTTTGGTCTTGTCTTGGTTAAACCATTAACGCATACGAGTCCAAATATGACCACCCATTTTTGTCAATTTATTTTTGTTTAGAATCTTTTACTGAGTAAAAATAACTGATAAAAAAAATGTGGTCATATTTGGACTCGTATGCCGTAAAGGGTTAATAACGCCTGTTGCAATTATTTTTTCACAAAAATATTCAATATACAGACACGATCTCTCTAGAGATTTATTATAATGTATAATTTTTTTTATTGAAGTCTGTTCAGCAAAACAATACAACTCTATGTTCAATAGGTGATGCAGGATATATTAAAGTGGATCCAACGAAACAAAAAGAAGTAACAGATAAATTGCATGGGGCGATGGAGGGCTTGGACCCGAATCTACAGGATAAACTAGCTGGTAAGGTTTTTGAATTCTATCAAATTGGGTAACTGTACCAGTAGTCAGCCTTTTAACGAACATTTCAGATGCAAAATCGTGTAGAAATATCATTTTATGGCGTGAGGAAACACTTGTATCAAGACATTGCTTATATAATGTATTTTTTTTACTTTAAACTGATGTCAGTATATAATAATGAAACAATCTTCAAATACAAAAATGGCTCTTAAACAAAAATATGGCACTTTTCACCAGTAGCCAGCCTCACCTTAAATATATAAAATTGTAGAGCACATAGATGGCGCCATATCAAGATGCAACATTCCTGAAACGCGACTGACGGCTGACTACTGAAACAATTTGTAACAGTGCTCAGCCCTGAATAGCAAGGTATTTCTTAGACGGCTGACTACTGGGTTTTCAAGGTTTTAATGTGCTACTTGCTTGATTCAACTTATAGAAGAAATAAAAATCTCTCAAATGAGACCAAATTTGTTTGAATCTAAAAATATTCCTAAAACCCAGTAGTCAGCCACACCCCGGCTGAGTACTGAAAAATGCTTCAAAAACCGCTGCCCAATAATCAGCCGTCCTAAAATACACTGAAACAGTATACTAAGTGGTTATATTCTGATTTATTACAATGCAAAAACATAATAACGTGATAAATATAAAATATCGTCCAGACGTATAACTTCGCAAAATAAAAAAAAAATACTATTTCCTGAATACCGCTTTGTTAGCAAAAAATGGCGACCATCACACTCTTAGTCTACTTCGTGGACGTCGCCGGAATGGACTAAGTTTTTTTTTTTCAACTTAGCCCACCTATCCACACATGCCCTATTTAGATTGATCAATGAAAAGCCAAAGAACCGATTTGTTGTTATTTTATTGGCAAATCTAATTTAGAACACTATTTTATTCGACTTAAAAGGCTCAAAGGGCTGACTACTGGTTAGGGGCTAACCACTGGTACCGCGTTACCCTACCTCTATCTTTGAAAGTCATCCGTCCGCCCAAGTTATTAACATGTACGTACAACAACATTAGATTTTACTTGTGGAGTGAATTCTGTGTTCTATTCTAATATGCAAGACTAATTTCATCAGGATGTTTGATTACAAAATGAACTAACTGATCGTCGTCGCCTACTTAACGATTACCTTTTGATTGCAGCGACTAGAACAGTAGCACCTCCTCATAGCCTTTCTATGGCCCGTATTTATAATCAGCTCTCAAGAGTAACAGCGAGTTTGAGTTCGTATCAGAAACGTCATTCCAGTACATAATCACCTGTCAAATCCGCACTCAATATTGCTCTAAATCTTGAGATAGCTTTATAAATACGAGCCTATGGTAACTGCATTGTGCTCAGACCTCAGACGGCTATAGTCAATAATTTTTCACTTAACTGCTATATCGTTGCTTTTGATCATCATAGCGATTAAAAGACACTGTTTTCCTTTCAGGTAGAATGGCTGATGAGGCTCATCAATTAACTGAAACTGCAGAAGGCAGAGGCAAGTGAAAATTTACCCTTTTTTATATTTTAATATTTTTGATTATACCAAAAGAGTTGGTTACACCAATGGAATTGTGATTTTATGATGCAGGTCAGGCGATGGCTGCAATCACTACAGAAATGGAAAAAAAAGGTCTTACACCATTGGCATCTAATGGTCCAGCAACATTAACGTATGGAGAAGGAGTACAAGCGTAAGTTTTTATCCACAACAAATAATTGGTAAAAATAAAGACATCTAGGGAACCACCGATAAAAATCATCAACGTTAAACCTGGTATTGTAGTTTATTAGTTTACCTGCTTTAATTTTAATTAAAATATATTTACAGAATTGATACTGCTAAGAATTTCCACGAAAAACCTGCTCCGCCAGGATTGGCTAATACAATACAAACTAAATTAGAAGAATTACCAACAGATCCAGGAACTGATAATGCTGCAAAACACTTGCAATGTAATTACTGACACATACAGGCTGTAAAAAAAGTACTGCGTACCTTTACATTACATTATTTTTTTCTAATGATACTTAAGGCGTAACCCTACGGCAATTAAGAAGGTTGGTTTCAAGATATGCAACCATCACCCATAATGCCTTAGAATATCGTTCAAATCAGCGCGCGCTACGGCGTGGCGGTTACGTCCGTGGCCGCGTCAAAAATGGTGCGTAAAACGCACAAAAAAGCTAATTCCATAAAAACTAAGAGTCAGATTAAAAAATGCTATGTACCAATTTTAGATAATCATAATACGGATAATTTTCCGAAGGCACCGTGAAAGCGCTGCAAACAGTTTAGAAGGAATATCAAATTTACTGATAAAAAAAGCTTTACTTTCAGATTTTTTGTAGCATACCTACTTATTTATGAACTAGAATATTTTCAAAAGTTACAATTGTAGACCATTAACTAATTTCTTAGATGTTTATTTTTTTACTTCCATGCTGGACTGGGAGCGATGGAAAAACATAGAATGTGTCAGCTGCATCTCCTCCCGGGCATGCTGTAAAAACCAGCTAAGGGATACGAGGGTTTCAATTATTGCAATTTAGACGATGGGCTGACAACCCGTCACTAAAGCAATACACTACCTACATCAGTGGTCTTCAACCTTTTTGACCCCACGGGCCAAATTTCCTTAAAAAAATTTTTGGCGGGCCGCAATTTAAGAAAAAAAAGTATATTTACCATTAAAAATATTTATAATTATTTAAAAATTATATTATACCACAATACTTTCAATTCAAAATTTGAAATTACATGTTACCAACAAATATACATAAAAACAAATTTCGGGGGAGCTGTGCCCGCGTCTTGCCTCACGCAGGGTAGGTACTGTGCGCGTATTATTGTTTTAATAACTACTAGCTTTCCACCCGTGTTAAATGAGTTTTCCCGTGGAAACGAAGTTTTTCCGCGGTAAAAGGTAGCATATTTTCAATTCTAGAACCAAACCAATATGTGTGCCAAGTTTCATTCCGATCCATCCAACTAACATCCTAACTATCGAATTTTATAATATTTGTAGGAGTCTAGAATTAAATAATTTTATAACTATTAACGATATCGATACAAAAAGAGTAAGAGAGAAGGTAAGGTATACTAACTAGACTAATCTGAAAGTTTTATTTCAAAAATTCAAATGAATAAAAATAAAATTAGTTGGTTAAAAGTTTTGCCACCTGACCCGCCGGGCCGCAAGCAAAGGCGCCACGGGCCGCATGCGGCCCGCGGGCCGCGGGTTGAAGACCCCTGACCTACATAATCATCTGTAATTAATAGCCCTCAAAACTTGTCAGACGTGGCGGGACGACCTTATTTAGGTCGTTTTCGCTCTGCCTACCCCATTTGGGATAAAGGCGTGATTTTATGTATGTATGTATGTATGTTATTTTTTTAGAATTTTCCGTTGATTCTTTTAGGAGAAATATCCTTTTAAAAAACCCTTTGCCGGTAGGAATCAACTTAAAAAGTACTGCGTACCTACCTGCGGAACTTAGTACTTTTTTTACACCCTGTATGCCTATTATCTATTTACTTGTTCTGTTCGTATCGTAGTACCTATAGATCTATTTTTGTCTCACGAGAGGCATATTAAAGATCCGGATTGGAGAAGAATTGTCGGAATGGCATGATAGGTACCTATTCCATACATGTTTGTTATCCGCTACTCAGTATCATGACAATACTGACAATGTAGATACTGTTTAACACGGGTATTATAGCACGTATGCGATTGATAGGCATTTATAAAATGATAAATAAACCTTTTTTTGCACGACGTTTCGGCCGTGATAAACCTGTGTTAAACAGATATAATGTGTATGTTACCGTAATATTGCATAAACCGTTTGATCATAATCTATCTTAGGAAATTTATACCCTAACCTAACCTACCGAAAGTTTATAAACTTATGAGTAAGTTTATAAACTAACGAGTAAGTTTATAAACCAACGGTTGTTATAATTTTACGCTGACATGTACAAAGCGTAAAAGTCTTAAGGTGTTTCTCAAATCTTGGTGAAAAATTTCTGATTTCTTTGGAACTATTTTTTTTCGATATTTCGAAAATAAAACAACATAATTTAAACATTTCAATATGATACATAATATAATATTCGCACTTCATTTCATAGCGGCGCGGTGGCGTTTTAAAGGTTTAGCAGTTTGAAAATATTGATGGCCAAAGAAATTAGATTTGATACAAAAAAATTAGAAAGGGTCCAACAAAATTAGCAAAGTAACCAAAGAAATTAGAAACATGCCCATAAATAACGTAAATATACGGGACTTAAGGGACAATATCCCGCAAAATGAAAGGGGACGCTCGATCAGTCACAAAACCGAACTACTTTCATATTTAAATTCTTTCAGTAAATAAAAATTAAATTAGAATCTCAAGCTGAGCTCCAAAAATGCTCTTTTTTCAAACGCGAAGTAAATTACCTGGGACCGTCCTGGGACATAATATAGTTTCTGAGAGGGATCAAGACTAGCCCAACACAATTGCCGATGTTAAAGCAGCAGCGGGTCTTTTCGCCAAAACCGTAGGTTTTCGGGGGAAGTGGTGACGAGGCTTGGCCTAATTACCACAATCAATCCACGCCCCCACGTAGCCACGTAGCAACGTGGGGGTCTTTGGGTCGGGGATGATATCCCATCGTCGCATCCTGGACGGTCTTCACCGCTCGCATAGTCAATTCTTCCAGAACGATCAGTCTATGACCATGTTTCTTCCCCCGTGCGGTCAAGCCCGGAACGGGCGGCACGTGAAGTCTTCATTGGTGGGTATGTTTCTCCCCCGGCGCGGTATTTCCTTCAGAAAGATGTCCAGCAGCGGGCAACAAACGATGGCTTGATCTTGATCGGCTCCCTGCCACTCCCGGATGGCAAAATTATACCCTTTGAGATTATTAAATAATTGTTTATAACTTTGCTAACAAAAATCTAAAAATATTGTTGTTTTTATTTCAGCAACTATGTTACTCACTTCAAAGTATCTCGCTGCAGAAACAGGCGCAAAAGGTGCGAATATGTCTTATTTTAGGCATATCATATATACCTATTTAGTTTTTAACTAAGCCTACAAATTAAAACTGGCGTGCAAGTGATGTTTTTAACATCATAACTGCGAGTATTTATTTCTAACCCTAAAAATAATTATTTGAATTATTTCCAACTTCATAAACAAATTAATTTTAAAAGTAAAAACAAAGGCTTTCTTGTGGAAAAAAGGCCTGAAAGATCTTAGCTTAAACTTAACGCGCTCATGGGGCTTTTGATGCGCACTGTAGACTTCGTTCTGTCTACACATTATCTCTTTCGTTGCGCACTTCACAACGGAAAAGGACATGGCATTTTAATCATAGTGAAGTTTGCAACAAGTGTAGACAAATCGAAGTCTACAGTGCGCATCACGGCATCATAGCCCTGCCAGCAAAACTTATTTTTTTCTTACAGGAGGATACGTGCCGCCCGAAGGTTCAGACGGTTATAAGTCTCAACCCGAGAGAGATACGGAGGCTGCGGCTTACGCAGCTTTTGAGGCTGCTGGCGGAGAAGCTGGATTAAAAGCCGGGGCTGCTGGTAGGGATACAAAAAAAGTGTCGATACTACTCAGTACTCGATACTTTTGTTTCGATCCTTTAGGACCATTCGGTCGACTAACTTCTATTGCAAAAATAATGAAGATATTATATCCGATTATTTAGCACAAAGCAATAAATATCAATTTTTTTATTAATATAATAATAAATATTTATAATAATATTGCCTCCGACTGCATTAGATTTTTGTGAGATTTTGCAGCAGATGTAATGGACTTGTTGGTTTGGAGACAAAAATAGGCCTCCTTGTTTCTATCTTTTTTGAAGTACCTAATAGTTAAATACCTATACCTAAGTACTAAGGCAGTTGGGTTTTTTTGATTTTTTAATTTATTATTTTCATCTTATTATTATTTACAGGAGGATACGTGCCGCCTGAAGGAGCTGGCGCCGATGGTGCTGGTGGCTTTGGACCTGGAGGCACATATGGTCCTGAAGGCGCATATGGGCCAGGCGCCGGTGCTGATGGTGCTGGTGGCTCTGGACCTGGAGGCGCATATGGGCCAGGCGCCGGTGCTGATGGTGCTGGTGGCTCTAGACCTGGAGGCGCATATGGGCCAGGCGCCGGTGCTGATGGTGCTGGTGGCTCTGGACCTGGAGGCAAATATGGTCCTGGAGGCGCCGGTACAGATGGTGCTGGTGGCTATGGTCCTGGAGGCGCATATGGGCCAGGCGCCGGTGCTGATGGTGCTGGTGGCTCTGGACCTGGAGGCGCATATGGGCCAGGCGCCGGTGCTGATGGTGCTGATGGCTCTGGACCTGGAGGCGCATATGGGCCAGGCGCCGGTGCTGATGGTGCTGGTGGCTCTGGACCTGGAGGCGCATATGGGCCAGGCGCCGGTGCTGATGGTGCTGGTGGCTCTAGACCTGGAGGCGCATATGGGCCAGGCGCCGGTGCTGATGGTGCTGGTGGCTCTGGACCTGGAGGCAAATATGGTCCTGGAGGCGCCGGTACAGATGGTGCTGGTGGCTATGGTCCTGGAGGCGCATATGGGCCAGGCGCCGGTGCTGATGGTGCTGGTGGCTCTGGACCTGGAGGCGCATATGGGCCAGGCGCCGGTGCTGATGGTGCTGGTGGCTCTGGACCTGGAGGCGCATATGGGCCAGGCGCCGGTGCTGATGGTGCTGGTGGCTCTGGACCTGGAGGCGCATATGGGCCAGGCGCCAGTGCTGATGGTACTGATGACTTTGGACCTGGAGGCGCATATGGGCCAGGCGCTGATGCTGATGGTGCTGGTGGCTCTAGACCTGGAGGCGCATATGGGCCAGGCGCCGGTGCTGATGGTGCTGGTGGCTCTGGACCTGGAGGCGCATATGGGCCAGGCGCCGGTGCTGATGGTGCTGGTGGCTCTAGACCTGAAGGCGCATATGGGCCAGGCGCCAGTGCTGATGGTGCTGGTGGCTCTGGACCTGGAGGCGCATATGGGCCAGGCGCCGGTGCTGATGGTGCTGGTGGCTCTGGACCTGGAGGCAAATACGGTCCTGGAGGCGCCGGTGCAGATGGTGCTGGTGGCTATGGTCCTGGAGGCGCATATGGGCCAGGCGCCAGTGCTGATGGTGCTGGTGGCTTTGGACCTGGAGGCGCATATGGGCCAGGCGCCGGTGCTGATGGTGCTGGTGGCTCTAGACCTGGAGGCGCATATGGGCCAGGCGCCGGTGCTGATGGTGCTGGTGGCTCTGGACCTGGAGGCAAATATGGTCCTGGAGGCGCCGGTACAGATGGTGCTGGTGGCTCTGGACCTGGAGGCGCATATGGGCCAGGCGCCAGTGCAGATGGTGCTGGTGGCTTTGGACCTGGAGGCGCATATGGGCCTGGAGGCGCAAATGGGCCAGGCGCCGGTGCTGATGGTGCTGGTGGCTATGGTTCTGGAAGCAAATATGGTCCTGGAGGCGCTGGTGCTGATGGTGCTGGTGGCTATGATCCTGGAGGCGCTGGTGCTGATGGTGCTGGTGGCTATGGTCCTGGAGGCGCATATGAGCCTGGAGGCGCCGGTGCTGATGGTGCTGGACCTGGTGGTGCCTATGGACCTGGTGCAAGGTTATTTTTAAAAAATCCTATACTACTAATATCATAAATGCGAAGGTAAGGATGTTTGAATGTTTGGATGTTTGTTACCCAATCACGATTTAACTTCTGGACGGATCAGAATAAAACTTGGCACATATACAGGGTGTTCAAAAAATAGTTGACCATATTTTAGGGTGTGATTCTACCCATGAAACTGAACAACTTTCCCCAAGGTACATAGGACGAAATATGAAAAAAAAAATTGGCCCTCTCATACAAATAGGGTGTATAAATCTCCGAAAGTCCTTGGCCCAGGCAAATTACATTTGTGGCACTTTGCGATTGGATGAGAAGTTAGTAGAACTCGAGGAGGAATTGAGCAGGATATGATGGGACATTGTGGGACTATCTGAAGTCCGAAAAGAGTGAGAGGACACGTTAGTCCTCAAGTCAGGTAACCTGTTCTATTTCCGGGAGGGCGAACGTCTGTCCCAACATGGTGTCAGGTTCATCGTTCACAAGTCCCTCGTGAACAACGTTGTACAGGTCGGAAGTATCTCGAATAGGGTGATATACCTTATACTCAGAATAACTAAACGTTATTCGTTGAAGGTCATATAGGTATACGCTCCAACATCGAGATCCCCCGATGAGGACGTGGAGGTAATGTATGAGGACATATGTAGAGCCATGCATACCTCCAGGACCCATTACACGGTGGTCATGGGGGACTTCAACGCTAAACTCGGCAAACGATGCGATGATGAGCTGAGAATTGGGCCTTTTGGTATTGGGACAAGGAATAGTCGAGGCCAAATGCTGGCTGACTTCATGGAGAAGGAGGGACTCTTTATGATGAACTATATGAAACGGCCACATCGAAAATGGACCTGGAAGAGCCCCGACGGTGTTACCAAAAATGAGATAGACTTCATCATGACAGACAAAAGGCGGATATTCAATGATGTCTCTGTGATCAATTCGTTCAAAACGGGCAGCGATCACCGAATGGTGAGAGGCACATTGAATCTTAATGTTAAAACCGAGAGGACACGTCTGATGAAGTCTACGCTCCGACCGGCACCTACCCAAATCTAAAACCCTGACAGCTTCCAGCTCGAACTGAAAAACCGCTTTTATTGCCTAGGTGAGTGCTTTGACGTGGACGACTATAACGACAGGGTCGTGAAATCTGTCCTCACGGTTGGCTCTAAATTCTTTAAAGCCAATCGTTAAAAAAGGAACCAAAAAAATCTCAAACCATACCCTGAAGCTCATGGAGGAACGACGCGAGATGTCTCTGCAGACATCGGAAGACACTTCGCGATATCGGCAGCTCTCCAAATCCTTGACTCGCGACATACGCCAATTTAATACCGACCGTATTAAAGAGGCAATCGAGCGCAACAAAGGCTCCAAAGTGTTTGCGAGAGATCTGTCTATATCTTTTTTTTTTATTTATTTAACTTTATGCACGAAAAATAGTACATGGGCGGACTTAACGCCAAAGGCATTATCTACCAGTCTACCTTAGGGCATGTGGAAAATTACAAGGCAGGTGTAAAATTATGACTACTGCTAAAAAAGTTAAAAACAAAAGAATAAACCAAATTTTTGGAATAATAATAGGCCAAAGCCAGCTGGCGAAGTTGAAGACCGACGACGGCAGAATCGTATCGTCCAAACCAGAGCTTCTGGAGGAGGTCGAGAAGTTCTACGGGCAGTTATACGCGACAACACGATCGCCTATCAATAATCTGGCTGCAGACCCAACAGCTAGATTAATCCGGCACTACACGGAAGATATTCAGGACGTCAGCTTGTACGAGATTAGTATGGCTCTGAAACAGCTTAAAAACAACAAGGCGCCGGGTGATGATGGAGTAACGGCAGAGCTTCTAAAAGCCGGTGGTAAACCGATGCTAAAACTCCACGGGCATGGCACAGAGGCGTGCTGATGCTGTTTTTCAAAAAGGGCGATAAGTCCTTGCTGAAGAACTACAGACCAATCACGCTTCTGAGCCATATCTACAAGCTGTTATTCTCGCACGCAGGCTCGACGATTTCCAGCTTTCCGAACAAGCCGGTTTCCGAAAAAGCTTTAGCACCGTAGACCACATTCATACGCTAAGGCAAGTTATACAGAAGACTGAAGAGTATAACCAACCGCTCTGCCTCGCGTTTGTGGACTACGAAAAAGCCTTCGATTCTATCGAAACTTGGGCCGTACTGCAGTCACTCCAGCGGTGCCAAATCGATTACCGGTACATCGAAGTGTTGGACGCCACCATGTCAGTCCGACTTCAGAACCAGAACTCGAAACCTATCCAGTTGCAGCGAGGAGTGAGACAGGGAGACGTTATATCACCGAAACTGTTCACCGCAGCACTGGAAGATGTCTTCAAGCTTTTGGACTGGAAGGATCTTGGCATTAATATCAATGGCGAGAATATGACTCACCTTCGTTTTGCCGATCGATGACATTGTGATTATGGCTGAAACCCTGGAGGACCTCGGTACAATGCTCGACGACCTCAATAGAGCCTCTCAACAAGTGGGTCTAAAAATGAACATGGAGAAGATGAAGATCATGTCAAACTCCCTTGTTGCACCCACTCCTCTGACGGTTGGAGGCTCTACTCTGGAAGTTGTCGACGAGTATGTCTACCTGGGACAAATAGTCCAGTTGGGTAGGTCGAACTTTCAGAAGGAGGTCGATCGCCGAATCCAACTCGGCTGGGCAGCGTTCGGGAAGCTACGTAACATCTTCTCATCCCAACAACTACCGCAATGTCTCAAGACAAAAGTCTGGGACCAGTGCGTGTTGCCAGTGATGACCTACGGAACCGAAACGTGGCCACTCACAACGGGCCTCATAAGAAGGCTCAAGGTCACTCAAATGGCAATGGAAAGGGCTATGCTCGGAGTTTCCCTCCGCGATCGAATCCGAAACGAGGAGATCCGGAGGAGAACAAGGTCACCGACATAGCTCGAAGAGTTGCGCAACTTAAGTGGCAGTGGCCAGGGCACATTGCTCGCAGGACCGACTCCCGCTGTGGCAGGAAAGTCCTGGAGTGGCTGCCTCGGCACGGTAGACGCAGCATAGGCAGGCCTCCCACAAGGTGGACCGACGATCTGGTGAAAGTCGCGGGAAGCTGCTGGATGCAGAAGGCGCTAGACCGATCATCGTAGAGTTCCTTCGGGGAGGCCTATGTCCTACAGTGGGCGTCCATCGGGTGAGACGACGATACAAATAAACTCGAGCCGCTGACACCAACTGTATGGGAGGGCCAATTTTTTTTTTCATATTTCGACCTATGTTCCTTGGGGAAAGTTGTTCAGTTTCATGGGTAGAATCACACCCTTAAATATGGTCAGTAATTTTTTTTAACGTTCGGTATAGGTCAGGTCCGGAATAGGCTACGTTTCACTGCGCGAAATTTTCATTTCCACGGAAAACTCATTTAATGTGGATGAAACGAGGGGCGAAGAGCTAGTTGTCTATATATCTGTCTATTTCTTTGTGCAAGCTGCACAAACTAGGTGGAATATACTTTTGTTATAATCGCTACAATGTTATCGATTCGTATGCGCACAAATAGACTAAAATTATCACCTGTCTTTGGTAGCAATGTAGCAATTCGCAGTTGCAAAAATCACGATTTAACTAATATAAGTCTATACTTGTCATTTTTTATCATAAGAGAACAGAAAGAGATGGCAATAATTTTAGTCAAGATTGTGCCGTCAAAAATCATGCTCTTCCCGAATCGATAGCAATATAGCAATATCTACTGGTTCTTACTTGGCACATGATACAGCACATTATAATGTTGAAATGTTCTCTGATTCTATTTATTCTAAGAATTTGATTCTAAGTTTTAGGCTCAAGACGGGACAGACTATACCTGTGTCGATCCTTCCTGGCAGACGGCGCGGCGTAATAAAACTTAAGTATATTTCCTACAAATGCAACTCTTCAATTTATTTATTTGATAGACTTAAATAAATAGACAACATTAAAAGATATACCTAAGCTAATGTTTCATTAGTCATTACGCCGTCTGCCAGGAAGGATTGACATATAGATACACTTTCTTTAGATAGTTGACACTCTGCCTACCCCATTAGGGAAGACATGATTGTATAAATCAACAAATAATAATCTTTTGAACATTTACTAAACGAAAATGTTCAACAAGTTTACTTTTCCATTACATCCTCATCATCTTATAGCCCTGAAGAGTTACAGCGTGCTAGAAGGGCGTCTGAAACAAGAAGGAGAGTTGCATGTAAGTATAGTAAGCGGTTTTCTAATTGCTTTAATTCTTCGATTACTCTGACTTTTTATAAAGGGTGTAAGTTTCAGCTTCCCGCAAAATGATAAATGTTACTCAGTCAAGGAAACTGAACAATTTCCACCAAGGTTTTCTTTCAGGAAACGTTTTTTTTTTTTTATAGAAATATAGAATAGAAAATATTTATTCAAATAAGTAAAAACATTTTCTTAAAGTAAAACTTATTACCTAAGAAATTTCTTAATTACATTACAATTTAGGCGACAAAAAGGTCACGCTCAGCATATGCTACGGAGGTGTAGTGTAGGTCACCGCCATAGCGCTAGTCTTCCCCGAAACTGTATGTAGAAAAAAATTACAAAAAACATCAATAAAGAAGAATACGAAACAAACATAGAATAAATCTATAAATTTTTATCATAGAAACTATTTATATAAAGTTATATGGATATTTATACTTATATGTAGTTCTTTTATGTAGCCTGTATCGTGTCCCACTGCAGGGCAAAGGCCTCCCCTCTTTCACGCCACACGTCTCGGTCTTGAGTTTCTAGCTGCCAGTTTGGAAAGAATGCCTCCAAGTCATCTCTCCATCTTCTGCGACGACCATCTTGTGGCACCCACTCTGTCGCTATTTTTTTAGTTATAATAATTTATTCTACTTTCTCATACTAACTGCCCACCTCAATCAGCCATTTTTTTTCCTTTTCTAAAAGAATTTAATATAGTGAAGGTGAAAGTTGTTCCGTTTCGTTGACTTAGCAACCCCTATCAATTTGTGGGAAGCTGTCCCTTACTTACACTACACCTTATTCTCTCTTTTTCTTTCAGCTGGTAAGAAGGCTAAAGGTAAGTAAAATATAGCTTTCCTACTTTGAAATATTTTTTTGTAAAATATTGAGTAAAAAGTTGCGCTATTTTAGACCATCTTACCCTACCCGACACTAGGCATATACTTAGACCATCTTACCGTAATTTAAAAAAAATGTTGTAGCTCATCCTATAAACTTTTGATTTTAAGTAATATTGTCTTTATTTTTCTTGATTGCATTTCCGTAACTGATGTTTTTTTCATGTTTTTTAACAGTACCAGACAAAGAGCACGAAGATGCTAAAAAGATTCTGATAGACGAGATGAAGAAGAAAGGCCCCGAGAACTTGCACAGCTTGGGTCCAATAGGCCTCACTTATGTCGATGGAGCTGGAGTGTAAGTAAAGAATTTATCATATTTTCTATGTAATAACGGCTTGGCTACGGTACACTACCTACACTCCCCGCAGAGATAAATCACGCTGCGCGAGCTGTCTCGTGTCTTTGACGATGACGCTAGCACCATCTCGCGAAAAAACGACGCGCATTGTCCCGCAGCCAGACCGTAAAATGTGCAAAAACAAGCAACATTGCCTTCTTATTACATTTAGTTCAAAAAATATTTCGATGACACGCAAGGCATTCTTCTATTACATTTCCTCATGAGCAATGAGCATGCCTAAGAATCGTGCTATGAGTGGTGTAGTCATAACCAGTTGGTTCCCATCTACATTCTACCGTGTACAGGGTGTTAAAATAATGTCTGCGTTCCTTTGAACCACGTCATGTTCTATTTAATGATAACAAACAACTTTGCAAAGCACAAAAATATTGTTGTAATATAACTCCGTCCACTATCTATACTCGTAAGATGACTGACAACTCATGATAAAAGCAAAATCTCTGGACGGATTTCAGAAATTCTTTAACCATTGGAAAGCTACTTACGTTCGCCCTCAGTACCTAATATAATATAGGCTACTTTTTACTGCGGGAAAATATCTGATTCCCACGGGAAAACTCAAAAAAGTCTGAGCTGTCAGTAATCATCATAGTAGTGGACTGGTATAATAATTTTGTCTGTGACACTTTGCCTATTCAGTTTAGAGCGGGAACCAGAAGACGTAAGCAAGAGCATACGCGAATCGCCTGACACCGACAAACTGGCCAGGAAGCTGGAGAAGAAACTTGGCGCACTGGTGGAGGGCAAAACTCCTCCGATTATGTATGATGCTATGACAGGTGCGTGTTTTGTTTTTTTTTGCAGTTGTCCAAAGACTGGGCGAAAGCGGGGGGTTGCTACACGTTTTATACACTCTTATAGAAAAATGACAACTGCCTGAGGGCTGAAATGGCACTGGGGCTCGAGCCTCGGCTTGGGACGTTGTCTTGAGATGACCTTATCGGGGAGAATCCATCCGTCACGAGCTGGTATTGCCGAAAGTGGGGTACAAAGGAAGTTGGTGGAAAAGCTTTTCACTTTCTCTATTAAGGCATTCGTAGACCTAATTAGGTATGCCAGGTTGTGAATCCCCTAATAAAGTTATCAGTAAGAATTGTTGTCACCATACAAAAATAAATATGAAAAAAAAATCACAAAATACTCATTAGTTTACGAGTTATAATGCTTTAAAGTCGTTTGTTAGAAAGAGAGGTCCGAACTGAAATGTGACGTCATATTCACATTACACAACGCCGTACTATATATCCATATAAAACGTTTCGAACAGTGAGATAAGCTTTATGATGGTATATCTCGGTGTTTTCTTGATCATTTTTTTTTCTGTTTTCACTGATGTTATTAAATTTTGGATATTTTTTGAAAACATGTACAGATTCTGAAAATATTTTATATGCAACTTCTCTATTGCAGGTTTCTGCTGTTTATTGATTTAATTATTAAATTATTTTCAGATGTCGTAATCGAATCTGCTCGACCTCTCGCTGAACACATTATTGCTCAAGGTAACGCCATCTTTATGTAGATTTGGCGCACGTAGAATCACAAAGCAAACAGCGTAGAATAGATAAATAAACGAACTGCGTTTGAATCGGTTGCGTCGAAAATACAAGGTGTCCCCAAAACTAAAAGAGGTTGTTCACTGTTCAGTCAACGAGACTGGTCAATTTTCACAAAGAAATTCTTCTTTTCAGTTTCGTTGACTGAGCAACCCTTTTCAACAACCGAGTTTAGTGTTAGAACTTCGTCCTTTAAGCCGTTTCTTTTACTTATTTTACTAAACAGTAGATCAATTTGTTTGTATATTACGATGAGAGATCATTGTCCAATTTGTGTCAAACTTGTAGCTTACAAGGCATCAGTGAAGGAAGCCCTTATTGACGGAATGCAGAAGAAGGACAACGAGCTGCTGGCAGACGAAGATGGAGCTACGGAAACCTTCTTCTATGCTGCACAGAGGTATATTATTAAAGCCAGAACTACCTATAGATTTTTCGTCGATCAATAGTTTGATCGTTCTCACTCTTATTCTAAAGATATTCCATTCCTGCTCTACTCTATGAAAATTGAAAACTCATTGAGTTTCCCTGCAAATTAAATTAGTATATCGTGATTAACGCTTCGTATCAATTTTAGATTGAAAAAAGGAGGCGCCATCCAATCCTTCAACCCTAAAGCCAAGTTATCCCGCGAAATTGCGAAAAAATTGGACGACTGCCTCAAATGTCGTCCATTGGCTAGGAAACTGGCTGCAAGCATGAAAGGTAGGTTCATACGAGTACTATGCAAGAATTTTCAATTTCTCTTAATATTTTTTACTGTTTCATTCGCAGAGTCTTCGACTGGATATGAGCATTTGGGTATCCTATAATTTAGAAGTATTAACGAAACTCCACTAACTACACTCCTACGCTATCTCTTGGATTTTTCCTGTTTGCGCAAATTTTTAGAAATTGCATTTACTTATTTAATCACTGTTGCAGATCATGTTAAACATGCTGGGGACTATTTATCCGAGCACGTCACAGTTCCAGGTACAATTAAATTATTATTTAAAAAGCTCAAAAGTATTATTTATTTCATCCATATGCTTGTATGATGATTAACATGGTTATTTTTTTTTATTATAGACCCTGAAATTGATGCTTTAGTAGACTTACTGTCTGAGATGGAAAACGCAGGGGATAAACTTTTAGTGGAAGGAAAAATACCAAAGTCGCACAGAGACGCTGCTAAATAGTAAGGATAATAGTATAAATGGAAAAAGTGGTCATTTTAGTAAAGTCGTCTTTATGTGCCTAAAGGATATAATGTACTTATTATTAAAATAAACTTACATACTTGGATCACTATGGACTAAACCACTTCTTGATGAATGACATTCCTAGCTTTACGAAAGATAACATTTTGGTAACCGTGTTTTTCCAACTAATTCAGATCTGCTGAACACGAATAACACGGTTGCCCCAAACCCTATTTATAAATTGAAACTAGCTACTTCCATGCTGGACTGGGAGTGATAGAAAAACATAGGATGTGCCAGCTGCATATGCTGTAAAAGTCAGCTAAGGGATTTGAGGATTCCAGTATTGTAATAGTACAGTGATTACAGCGATTTTTACACAGTTCACATGGTTGTTTCAATGTTTGCCCAGCCCCCCCTCCTCCGAACCAAAAGTCTGGATACGTGGCTGGCCGAGCGGCAGTCGAGGAATAAAAATACTATACCACCTAGGCTCTTGAAGATGACAATATTTTTCAACAAACACTTACTCTTTTCAGCTTGAAGACATTGACATCGTTCGTGAACAAAATCGGAAAGCATGACCCAATACTGCAGGAACAAATTGAGCAAGGGATGAATAAACTAATGGAAAAAGTGCCTATGATTGGGTACACACCAGAAAATAGAAACAGTAAGCTAATCATGCACCTTACGTACAGTGGGAAGCAGGTCGAGTTACCACTTTAACTGACTAATTTATACTGGCTATGCAGTATCACCAGGTAGATTTAACCAGTATATATTGGTCCGTTAAATGGTTAACTCGACCTGCTGCCCACTGTACATCAAAATAACCTTGTCACTTATTTCAGTTGAAACATAAAAAAATATAAAAATATATCATAAGTATATTACCGACAAAAAATGAATCTAACTAAGATTCATGCCCAAGTTTTGTCTCGTAGTAACAGCAGCGTTTTATCTTTCAGACGTGATCAAACAGCAGGCTGGGCTGCTAACTTCATACTTGCTTCTCCAAGGTATGTCTGTCTGTCACTCTTGTTATTATAAATTGATCTTTTGTATTACTGCTAAGTAGTTATATAAAGTGCTGAGTACTCTGGGGTAGACATGGGTTTATATGTTCCTAGTGGAATATTAAAGTGGAGACTATACATTATCGGGTAGTTTGTGTGATATTTATTCGTGATATTATGTCTCAGGCGAGAAATGCAGCGCCCTGGATGCGCTGTTGGCGGTGCTGGATAGCGACCCAGACGCTATGATCCTACGCCATGGCACAGCGCGCAAAGCATTCATGGACGCCGCACAATTGTTAGTTCGCTCACTTTATTGCAATAACTATCAAGGTTCAAGGGATTCGCACATCATATCGAATCGACACCAAAGAGATTCAGACTTTCGGTTCAGCATCAACGAATCATCAACTGGGCGATCTCCGTCATTCAAGTCTCCTCGACAAATTGGCGATGATCAATGAGTGAAGCGTCGACCGCAACCAAAAAGCTTCTCTACACACATGCCGCCGGCACACCCTCCCGCACAAGCCGCAGAAACGGGCAGTCCGCGCGAAACTCAAGCTTAAGCTTTTTTTTTTAGGTTACACGGAAAAAATCCGGATGAACTTATGAACGTGAAGAATGTTGATCCAATAGTGGCAAGGAAGTTACAAATAAGACTAAATAACATAATGGAAGCATACGCTGACAGACCTTACATGAGTGGTAAGTAGGGAATGCAATCTCGATCTCGCGAGATCTCGTCCATTTTTAGCGAGATTAATCTCGGTCCAAATTTGGACGAGATCTCGCGAGATTAGCGAGATTGATATTAATTAAATTTATCTTCATTTTCAAGTTAACTGGCGATACTTTTTCGAAGATTTTATTGTTTAGTTTTTTAATAAAATAACAAAGGAGGATTCATTAAACAGCTTATTCCCATGGAGACTATTAAGCTCCGAAGCCGCAGGTGAAACCATGGTACGGAAAGCTAGTTCACATTTATTATGTTCACTTGACAAAGATTTGATAACTAGACTAACAAAAACATTTTTTGGATGTGTAAATCAAATAATCGCCCAATGTATTTATTAGTTTATCTTAAATTGGTAATGCAAATAAATAATTTCCACTTTGACTTTTGACTAATCTAGGGAATATTTAATTTAATGATATAATATGATAATGATAAATTAATTTTATGACTTAAAATTAATACATACATACATACATATAATCACGCTTTTATCCCTATTGGGGTAGACAGAGCGTCAACGACCAAATGAAGGTCGTTCCGCCTGTTTCACTTTTTTACATATGAATAGCGTTCTAATTCCAGTCATTGTTTTCAGATGTGATTGATGATGTCACCAATTACTTGGCCGTCTACTTATTACATTCTCGTAAGTAAAAATACAAGTTCCGGGAACTATTCTTATTAGCCACGTCTACGTTAAATATTTTAAGTTAATAATCCCGAATGCCTTATCGAAAAAAAGAGACTTGCTAATCTCAGAAAAATTAATAGTCAGAATAGATTTACATTACCTAAATCTACTAATTTTGATGGCACCAGAATGTTAAAATACCAAATACCTAACTTTCTAAATGAGTTAACTGAGGATTTACAGGACACATACGTGGAAGCAGATACATATAAAAAAAAAACTTAAATTGTATTACTTGTTGAATCAACCAGGATGTAAGATTTAATACCATCTATTTATATTGTAAGTTAGACCATAAACTTGTAAGAAAACTGTAAGACGACCCGCTAGCACAGATAAACCCACGAGGTTTGCGTGTTGGTGAAAGTCAATGTCACTATGTATTTTTATTTTCTTTTGCATAATAAACGTATTTAAAAAAAAAACGTTAATTAGGACAAAATTAGGATAATTGCCAAAAAATTATCGTTTTCAACTAAAGAATAATGAATTTTACGCACTCATTTTTTGAAACCAAGTACTTAGTAATGCCAACAAAACTGTTAGCCACAACAGTCATTTTGATTAGGTCTGGTCTTGTCATGCAATCATCAATCTTTTCAGTAAGTAGTTGTGACCATTGACTGATACCAAATGATTAAGTATATTGAATCGATCATTGGTTTGGCAGCGGCGCTGAGGGTGTGCAAGTGCATGAAGAGCGTATTCGTGCAGTGCGAGCTGTGGAACGAAGAGATATTGCGACGCGTGACGCGACCCTGCTGCACGTGCAGTAAGAGCCGTGTTGTGCAAGACCCAATCATGGCGTCGCCAGGAGTACACGTCGATATTAAAGAGGTGAGATTTAGAGGTTTGCAACGAAGAGATCTTGCGACGTGTGTCGCGATGTTGATGTTGCACGTGCAGCTGTGCTCTGATGCCGTGTCAGGCGCGGGCCAACCATCCTGGCTTCGGCGGGAGTACACGTTGATGTACATACGGTTGATATCAAGGAGGTGAGGTTTTGAAGGATTCGCCCGTTTTAGAAACGGGCATTGCTAGAACTGGGGAAGGTAGAACAGCACCAGGCAGTATTCCTGCTACTTTTAAAATAAGTATGAAGTGCACGGGACATCTGCTTCATGACAGTTGTTTATTTTCGTTACTGAGCAACCTCTATCAGTTAATGGGATGCTGTCCCTTACACCCTTTATTTACAGTGCCCAACAATGGCGACTTACACCCGAGATGGAAGCAGAGAGCCATGTCCAGGGAGCAGCAAACAGGGGGAGCCTTGTGGGGCCACCAAGAGCACCTACTTGGTGCAAACTGAACCGCACTTCGAGCCGCCGAGACATCTTAGCCCCACCCGGCTGCCACGTGAAATAAACCTACCAAGTTAGTAAAGTGTACTCTGGATTGGATACTTTTCTGAGATTTTGTTACTTCAATCAAAAGAATTCAGATTCCTAGTGAATAACCGCACTTTTGATACTTATTTATATGTTTTTCTTCTCTAGCTACCCCGGGCGCAAAACTAGCAGCTGATTTTGCAATGATGGGCCAACGTAATATCTTCTCTAGCCTTGAACACCCTGACCCGTCTCAAGATGTCCAAAATCTCTCCAGACTACAAGAAGTCACGTCTTCCACCTCTTACTACACGGCGGAGTCGTTTCATTCTCCTACAAGATTCCAACAGTCGCCATGGACGATGTTCGCTAGGACGCAAGGGCGACCAGGTCGCAATCCCACGAAAACTCCAAGACGGAGTACCAGAAATTGGTCGCCTCTGAGTGAAGTGCACTCTCATATAAGCGAAGATGGTAAGATTAATAAGATGGTAATGGCTTATAATTTTTATAAACATTACAATTTAATCGTATTGTGCTAATTTTATAAGATACGTCATTGGCTAAAAATCTTCTTGCTTTGAGAATGTATGCTATTTCAAGAAGAGGCTGAGTGGATTTTGAGAAATAACAGCCGGTAGATGACCCAACTTTGTTGTTGCCAGGACCAATAGTGACGACGGACCAGATGTCGGACATGTACGCCATGATGGTCAGCTTGATGTGGAATATGCAGGCGTGGCGGACCTGGCTTCAAGAGATCCTCGATCGCGCGCTCGCCACACATACTGCTGACCCGACCTTACCATCAGGTGATATTGCGACCAATATTCTTATGTAAATATTACATACATTGCTGTAGGGACAGGTTGTCAGGTTTTTGTTTATACGGAATTCTCGGGAGAAGCAGCCGGCATATTCTATGATTTTTATCTTAAGGTACTATTCCAAGTTGGACTGCACACTGTACGCAGCAGCAGCAGGTGTACACGAAAAGCTGTGAGATGGTCGCTGTGACACAAGCAATTTCCTTTTATTTTCCTTAGGAATAGCATCTGCAACAGCGATCATCTTACCTATAGATTTTCGCGTAGGTATACGTGTTGCTGCAGTCTGCTGTTGCTTCGTGCAGTCCAACTTGGAATGGTTCCTTAATTCTCTACGCCTTGGCTCTACGCTCTAGCAATAAAATACACATATTTCAGAGAAAGCGTATGCGGAATGGTTGACATTTCAAAAGAAAGTGAAGAAGGAAGCTTTACAGTGGAGACAGTACATCAAATTCAGCCGGCAGCTCACATTACGGCTAGAACACCGATATAGAGATAAACAGGTATGTCCTTTAAAATATCCTTTTATCGCTGCTGGTTGACCCAGGTATCGGGTTAGATTAGAAAGAGGACAACTTATCATCAATATAATCATAATCAACTCATAACCAGGACAGATTGATCGACTTCACAGTTGACACTCTTTCTTTTGAATTTCTTCGTAGTTTTCAGGTTTTCTAACGATGTTTACCTCACCGTTTGTGCGACATCTTTTTTCAGATTGTTTCCCCGACTAGAGCATCAAATAAGACGAAGTGTTATTTAGACTGTCAGCGGGAGATGTTAGAGATCACAGACATGTTTAACAAGTGGACGCAGTGGCTTGTTGCCGTGGTGAGCAAATAAGTACTCATCATCATCATTTCAACCGTATCGTATATGTTGTGTAGATGCTAGATGCAGTGGCAGGACATTAGTCTTCTCTTTATGGTGCTATGGCTGCCTGTTTTGGGATAGCCTTATCCAGGTTTTTCGCGGTAGGCTTTAGCTATGACCTCAACTCAACCTAGTCCCTACGCAAAATGCTCAATCTAATTACCATTTCAGTACGACTTGTACATTATTCATATATTTTCTAGTTACAAGAAAGTGAATTGGTACGACCAGACCCTGCTGAAAATATCCCGTTGCATGTAATGTGAGTTCTTAGTCTATATTTGTATTGGCGGCAGAAATAAGTACGGAGTGGTATTTCTACAGACGGGCTTTGCACAAAACTCTATCAGACTTTTTTTGGTGAAGTCGTATTTTAAATCTACTACTGTGTCTATGCTTAGGTACTGACTCATTATTATGTTTTTATTTATCGTATGGCATTATATGCTGCGAGATCCAGAGGAGAGGTGCAGCAGCCGGTTTTTGTTGCACTCTTAGCACCGCCCGAGGTCACGTGTAGGGTTTTTAAGGTAATTCCTACGGACAATTCTAACTGACTCATAATACAAAATTATACAACCTCAATCAAACAATTTGTATGGGGAGCCATTTTTTTATTTATTTTCTCTGTGAAAGTTAATCAGTTTAATTGACTGAGCAACCCCTATCAGTTTGCGGGAAGCTGTCCCTTACACCCCGTATGTTTTCAATTTCAAAGGTGCTGGAATCATTTAAAAGAGAAGGTGGAGTCCAGCTTACAGGACTGGTTGCGGTACAACGCACACTTGAACACCTGCTGGGAACACAAGTACAGGACGATTATGTCAGGTTGGTTAAATATAAAGTTTGTTTCGTTTCGTAGATATATCGCATACTTAGCACCATCCATTGTAGTGTGATTCACTTCACTATAGACGATAGTTCAGCGGCAGAGTGGCTAGCAACTAGCAAGTCAAAAACAGGCAAAGTATCGCGACCTCGTACAAAATTACGATTTTGTCCCCTTCGCGGTGGAGACCTCGGGTGCTTGGGGCGCGGAAACAAAACAAATTATCCACAAAATTGGGCTTCGCTTGCGGGATCGTGGTGGTGATCCTCGAGCCGGCTCGTACCTGGTCCAACAAATTTCGTTGGCTATTCAACGTGGCAACGCGGCTTCGACTTTCATGCTGGACTGGAAGTGATAGAAAAACATAGAATGTGCCAGCTGCATCTCCTCCCGGGCATGCTGTAAAAGTCAGCTAAGGGATTTGAAGGTTTCAGTATTGTAATTTAGGCGATGGGGGGCTGACAACCCGGCACTAATAGCAATATACAGATCTATTTTTAATAACCCTCAAAACTTGTCAGACGTGGCGGAACGACCTTTTTTGTTTAGGTCGTTTACGCTCTGCCTACCCCATTAGGGATAAAGGTGTGATAATATGTTTGTATGTATGTATGTAAATTTTTGACGATAGTTTATTATCGTTATTATAGTTAGACTATTTGATCTCCTCCTGCATGGCAAATAAAGGCCGCGGTTTTCCATTGTTCACGCAAAATCTAGCCATCATTTTTGAAGCCTACCTCTACGGCGAAAGCCATTTTGAGGTATCCAATCCACTGCTCGGTAACAATTTTTGCCATACGTTCCGTGTGCATTCGACAAACATGCCGCCCGGTCCCGCCCAGTCTCATATTTTTAGCAGCAGTCTTACCCTACGTCAACCTATGCCTGTCTTTCTTTTTTTTCATGTTAAAAAGAAAACAACTTTTCGTCCATTATAATATGTAGCTGATACATTTTGCTGAGATTCCTGTTCTGACTGAGTAAACTTTGGTGTCTTGCAGCTTGGGAGCAGGACGGTGCTGTTTGGGTGATGTCTGCTTGCGGCGCGGTGCCAAGCGGTGCGGTCACTGCTGGCAAATACAACGAGGAAGTGATCTGGGTCGCTCGGACTACGCACAAGTAAATATTCTACCCAGCCTTCTAGCTTAAAAATTCGTACAGAATTTTATTATTGATATGGTGTTTTATGTTCGCAGATCTGAAGTTCTACCAGCGGCACTGCTGCCGTCAAAGCATTGTTGCCTTGTGTACGCCGATGGAGCTGTTCACTGCTATACCAAATATCAGGTAACAGTTGAATAAAATTAACAAAAGTATAACGCTAAGCTGTAGTTTCGCTACGCCGTTTTAGTACCTAGATGTCTACGACACTAACGACACAGAGGGATAACATTACCTACGCTATGTAGCATAGTACGTAGTCTACATCTACGACACTGAGTGCGTGGACAAAGAATCTTCTTTTAGATTGAACAACTACGCAGAGAACGCCCTCAGTGTTGTAGACATAAGCCACATGCTACGCCGTAGCGTCTAGGCATATTGCAAGTGGATGGAACACTGTTCAGGTCTCTTTTCGATCCCAGTCCAGCATGTAAATCATCCTATCCTAATATATACTAATATTATAAATGCGAAAGTTTGGATGTTTGTTACTTAATCACGCGTCAACCACTGAATGGATCGGTATGAAACTTAGCGCACATATAGGTTAAATCCAGGAATAGGACATAGGCTAATGTTCAACGCGGGGAAAACTTAATTTCCACGAGAAAACTTTTGTAACGCGGGTGAAACCGCAGGCGGAAAGCTAGCGGAAGATACTCGTAAATAAGAGAAAAAAGACGTGACTTATATTCAATATAATATTTGCAGGTACTCTGCAACGCGGACGTGGAGTGGGTGGCGTGGCGCGCGAGCACCCGCTGCGACAACAACTGCGCGCGCGCAGTGTGCGTCGCGCCGGGAGTGTACGTGGGCAGAGTAGAATACCACACGCACTATCTGGTCAGATTCTTATATTTCTACTTGTAATTCCATTACGCCAAGCTCGTATATTTCTTCCGTGGTGGGGTAAGCAGATGCAGAGCAACGGTACGGACGGCTGGTCACGCCAGGAGCCTGCATCGCACGCATGACATTCTCGTTTGCCACACCACTCACATTCTTTTCACTTTGCTAATAACCAGCAAATCAAAACCTGAATGTTGAATTTAAATATCTGTCATAATCATGGTTCTTTCGGGGTATGGCTGAGTGGTTTTTGTGGCTGAATGCTTTCCCTGTAAATCCATTACACCCCGACCGATGACAGTGTCCTACCTACGAGTGAAACCCTTCTTTTAAATACGTCATCAGGTTGGCGCTGTGCTTGCACCGCACTTCCGCTGCCACGTGGTGATACACAGCCGACCGTTCACCTTCGACTGCTTCGAGATGCTAGTGCTGGCGCCGGGACAAAGCCGATCTCACGGAACGTCTCTCTCGTCCGACTAAATGCCCAGTCGGTTAGTGATGGGGAAATTATCAAAGGAAATTGGTAGTCGCGTTTCACTATCGAAAATTGTTTAGTTTGAAAAACGCTGTTTAGATGGGCATTGTTATATAGCTCAAAATGAGTCGTTGTTGCGATAGGCTGAGCGTTCTATCCGATTTGTTTGTAGGTACTCCGCCAAAGTCGAAGGCAGGGAGGGGAAACTCTACAAACCTGCAATTTACGTGGCTAAAATATAACCTTATCGAAAATTTTATTGAAATAAATCACCTTAAAATTGACTTTCTCTAAATTAACGTAATACCTAATTGAAAATAACTTAGGTTTCCAGGAATCAGTCTTTCATACACATCGGATTGATCGAATTCAGCCTATTATCGCAGAACACGATTTTAGAAAATAATCATTACCGAACCTTTTGTTTTGTGCTGTGCTTGTTTTGTGTTGTCATGTAATGTTTTGTATAATTATTGTTCGGGCGAGGTTTTGATACAAAATATATGCTTTAATTTTTAAATAACAAGTTTTATTTTATAATCTCAACAATATCACACAGTTTCCTTACGATTATTAACACAATTTTTGTACTGAGGGTTTATTTCCAATCTTCATAATACCATCATAATACAATCTATCTTTTCTTTCTAATTTTTTCATGTAACTTCTGAACTCTTATTTCGCTCCAGTAACCTCAATCCCCTCTTTCTCATATCCATTTTCCTTTGTATCAACGACGACTCTTTCAATAAAACCCTCGGTGGCGGCTAACCTGACTGTATCTCCTGTATTGAATATATCAGTCGCCTCGGCCGCGCCCACCAGGCAGGGCAGGCCGTATTCGCGCGCTATCACCGCGCCTGAAATGTGGAAATGAGAGATCGTTGAAAAAAATCCCGAGGAAATTAAATAGCCGAACCGACTTCCGGGTATCAAAATTGAGATCCGTGTTGGGAACCTCGTTTGAGTAATTCTTTTTTGTGTCTATCTTGACACTCAGTCAAGATTCTGTCCGTCAAAAATAAATGCCTAATAACAACACAAGAATTTTCATTTTTCCAATTTGTGCTAAAATATTGCTAAAGGGCAAGAAGTTCGAGCCCGAACGGTAAAAATCAGCGACCTCCAAAACCCATGCCAGGATACCTCACTCGATTAGCTTTGAGTTATAATATGGATTATGCTCCATTTTGGCCGCCATTTTGAATTTTGAACAAATGAGTCAAAATTCGGTTGGACAACATTCAGAATCGGATTCAGCAGGGTTGTCTACTTCACTAAATTCATGTTGCCATTAGTTCTCAACAAACACCGTTATGCCAGTACAATTTTATAAGAACTACCGCTCTAGAACACAAGAACATGGTTTCCAAAAACATTAAGAGAACTCCCACATTTTTACAAGAAACGCTACTTCCCGTTCCTTGAAGGTCTTGTCTGGGGTGATGCCAATATCTCTGGATTCCAAAATACAAAGAAAAAGGATTTAGCTCACCGTGTGAAATGAGTCCTCCCAGCTCGGTGACAATCCCAGTTAGCAGCGGGAAGTATGGCGACCAGCCGATGTCAGTGGAATGCGTGATCAGGATGTCTCCAGGTTGCAGCTGTCCAATCTAAAACAAGTTATGTTTGGTACTATATTCGCTACTATGCTTCTTTCTCCTTCTTCTTTGACCTCCATCTTTTATTCGGAATATGCCAGGAGGTAGGCTATTCTCCTCCGTAGGAATAAGTTATTCCTTATTTTTTTAATCAACTTCTTATTCCCCTCCTGACTTCCTCATACTTTCCCTTTCACTCTACCTCTGTTCTCCTTGCCTGTCTTTCTGCCTGGTTTCTCTCTCTCCTGTGGCTCATATCCTACCTCGCTAAGCTCCTTCACCACGCACGCCCTGGCGACCACTTCTCCCCCGCATACTGCCGTAGCCTCCAACCGCACATCTGCTGACGTCACACGCGGTCCTGAGCTCTGTAGGGGATGTACGTAGCCGGAGTGGGTCTCGGCGAACTTCAGTTTGCACCATGCTGGGTAGTACTGGCGGCGTTGCATCGCTCTGAAAAATAAAGTTGATAAAATTCACCACAATACCAGGTGATACTAATAGTTTGCAAGACCATGGTCTTCAACACATGCCATGGCATGGTTTATTTAATGAACTGTTATGTTACCTTCGGTAAGATAAAAAGGCCAGATTCGCTAAAATAAATCACAATAAATCAAAACAAAGCTAAAAAATTGACTGGTAATAAATAACTCACTTCTTAAGGAGTACAGGATCCCTAGTCTTCAGATAGTGTCTGAGCTCATGCAGGCGGAAGTGGAACACCAGGTCCTCGTCAGGCAGGTGCCAGGTCCTCACCAGCAGCTTGCCGACTCGTAATAAAGCGACGCGCAACTTGTGGACCGCTAGTATGAGGTGCGCTTTCGTGTTCTCGCGGTGACGGACTGTGCGGCGGCATAGTGGTAAGATCCAGCGGAGGACTTTTCTGAAATCACAAATGAACAAACACAAATTAAGTAGTGATTTTTATTTTAAATAAATTAAAATCTAACATAAGAGATTTAATAAACTAAAATACCACCCAGGCAGTATTTGAATTCTAATACTGAGCTACCCCTATAAAAACTCTCATCGCATCTTTGCAGCGAATTTCCCGTGGCCAGGCTGTTAAACTTACCTTGTATTTGGTTTCTGTGGAGTTTTCAATGAAGCGATTAGTTCGTTATCAGTTACAGAAGTTTGCTTCTGCTCTTCAGTCGCGCGCACGTTTTGTAGCACTTCCATCATTTGCTCGGGAACCAGCGCCCAGGGTTTTGTATACAGATCGAACTGGAAAATAAACAAAACATTATGCACTTAGTAAATCACAAATATCCAAATCCTCATTAGATTTCGTTTCATACATCCGACTGAGTTTAGGATAAAGGTATACATTAAGATGTCTCATTAATAAATAATGTACCTCCATTATAGCCCTGTGGCCGTGTTCCTCCAAAAACTCGGCAACTACTTTATGAACCTTAGGCGCGTTAGTTTTCAGCCAATCCAGCGCTTTCTTCGGTTCCTGGGTTTTAAACTCTTCATTCTTCCCGGAGTCTTCGAGTAGACGTGCTATTTTAGCGAGCGCTTGAGGCACCTCCGCAGATAAAACTCCACCAGAACTGAGGAGTACGTTCATTTCTGCGCATTGTTCTGGTGTGAAATCTGGAATGATAAAGCAAGTCTTTACTATATTTCACGGTATACCGACACAAATCTATCTATCCTTTTTTCCGTTGATTAAGCCATGCTGCGATAGTCCGGTCACTTTCAGTTTAAACGCATGCCTATGGGCCTGAAAACCGCACCGTGTGTTTTTTTAATGTTTACACAGGATGAAAGAGAAAAGCTTAAGTAAAGCGAATAAAATCATAAATCCATCATGGCGACGAGCTGGCTTACTGCTGAAGCGTCCACCTGTCCCTCAGACTGCACAATGTTCACCTCTCCCCCCTTATATGCTCACCTTTCCCCCCCTCAATGAGCACCATCATGGCGACTAGCTGGCTGGTGGTGCTGGCGGCGGAAGTCAGCGCGTGGTCTCGCGAGCAGCGGTCCATGACCTCTGTAGCATCAGCTATGCTCTCCATCAGACCCTCAGGATCACGTGAGTCCAGGTTTAAATTCAAGGATTTGACTGCTTTGATAGCGTCGTTCATACGCCATTTTGAAAAGAGTAGGTACTGGAAAAAAATATAATGTGATTTATTGCGCTTTAATCCGCTGTAATGTACGAATAATTATAGCGCGGCGGCGCATGAATGAGCGGCAAACGCGACGATTCGCGTAATCCTATACCATTACAAAACGAAAGATATGTTAAATTAAATACCTGAACGGATTGTATGGTCTGCAACAGCGTAGCTACTTTGCTGTGCGGTCGGCGGTGGTGCGCGACACTCAACATGTGCTCGGTCATGTGCTTGTGCCCGAATATGGACATCTCCATCATGCGCACCGTCAGATCGATCTCAGCAGGCACGTGACGGTATAAACTCTGAAATTATGTAATACGATAGAAGTATGTTAGTTTCTGATATTTTTAAAGTCTGTATTTGACTGCACAAATTGGATTCATACTGTCTTATATGAATCTACGGTGACATTTGTTTTAAGAAGTGATTTTTTCTATAAAACTGAACTATTTGCACATTCTTCGAGCAACGGCATCACAGGTTTGAGGGGTTTGTCCGACTATAGATAAATCCGTTCGAACGATCTCACATGAGTGGTGGATGGTAGGCTCCGCCACGCTAGCGTCCATCCATTAGTACGGTGCCAAACCACTTGCATTCTTCTATTGGTGTGTTAGAACGTCACTGCTTCTACGGCTTGCTGTATCAACGACTGTCTCGATCAACACGTTCTATAAGCTAAATAAAAAATAGTAATTAAAAACTTGCATCGTATAAAGACAGAATTCCCCGGTGGTGTGTGAACGCTACGGTCCGGTCGTACTTATGCGCGCCGCCGACGAGCTTATCGATGCCGTCTACCAGAGGTTTGGTTATCAGGTCTTGAGACAATACCGACATTGGCTTTGGCATCACCTGCAACACACAACTATTTAAATAAAAATGTTATGCAGTATGTTTATCAGCGCATAACTCAATCTTAGTAGCAGAAGTAAAGTGATTTTGAGCCGATGCGATGGCTATAGGGCGTTTGTGCACTTATCCGTATGCAATATAATATCCAAAACATATCCATATAAAATGTATATGGATTGATGCACATATGCACAAGTTGTCATACAATTACAAGGAAGGCCAAATCGGATTAGTGCACAGGTATATGGCGACACAAATCTCCTTAGTGCGATAGTTCGGTCACTTTCAGTTTAATCGCATGCCTATGGAGCTTAAAACCGCACCATGGATTCCCTCACCTCTCCAGGGTTGGCGAAGGTGATGAGCTCGTCGTCGGCCATGATGGGCATGTTGCTCTCGTGCAGCAGCTCCTCCTACGTCCAGCGTTCTACGGATGTGATTGGTCGCGCTTGCAGGAGATATATGGTGACACGAATCTATCTATCCCTTTTTTCCGTTGATTAATCCATGGTGTGATAGTTCGGTCACTTTGAGTTTAAACCGCACTGCGGATTTCCCTCACCTCTCCAGTGTTGGCGAAGGTGGTCAGCTCGTCGTCGGCCATGATGGGCGTGTCACTCTCATGTAGCAGCTCCTCCTCCGTCCAGCGTTCTAAGGATGTGATTGGTCGCGCTTGTAGGAGATATATGGCGTCCTGGAAACAACCAAAAATACTGTGTTATAGTTTAAATCTTTCAACTTTAACAGGTACTAACTGAAAATCTTTGATATATCTTTAATACATATTCTAGTAAACTCGTAAAACTTAATCTCAATTAGTCAGCTTTTGGATAAAAGATTAGATTTTATTTGGACCAAGGAGGACTTTTTGAGCCATTATTTTGAAAATAAAGCTTACTATGCATCCATGTAAAAATAATCATGCTTTTGACTCACTTTGGTAACCGCCCACTCGATATCCCTGCCGGCGCCCCAAGCCTCCTCCTGGGCTACTCCTATCCTCGCCAGCTCGAGGGTCTCAGACACGGTCAAGCAAGGCAGCTTCCTCTCAGCCTCAGTCACTTCTTCTGTAGCCACGCTGCTGCCTACTGCCGTGATCCTTTGCTTCTTGGAGCCAAGGTCTATTTGAGCGATGGTCAGCTCTTTGCCGCGGGAAACGATTATTGTATCGGGTTCCACTGAGCCAGAGACTACGCTCTGGAAAAAAAATTATAATTGAGGTACGTCCTCATCTGGTGCATTCGTCGCGAGCAACCTGCACGCGCATAGATTACCGATGTAATGGCGTTATATATCTCGCGCATGTTGGTCTTAAACGAATGTTCGCAGTGCGGGCGCACCTTTGTTAAAAAACCTACTGATGATCGACTTAGAAAGATTAGTCATTTCATACCGAGACACAAGCGTTTGGGAACTCAGTATTTTAATAGCAATTTAAGTAAGTAAGTTGTCCAGTGAGTCTCGCTGTGTTATTTTGTTACAGAGAGACGTATAGCCTATCATCTCAAGTAGCAATCAACAGAAATGCGTCATCAAAATCTGGATTAAACCATGGACGAATAAAACAAACAGGACTGACAACCTCGCTTATAAAATGCGTACACCGCTATTTAGCAGTGCCATCTATTGACATTAGCTAAATATTGTGTAAACAGAATCTGTATTGAAATTCAGATGTTTTAAACAGCATTTCTCATTGTGTATTTCTACTTTAAAAATCTTAAAAGATAATTTGGTCTAAGTTGTTATTGAATTTATTCAGTTTCATGACGACGATATATTAACGACGGACTCTGCGTGCAATATGCCAGCGCCATCTATGTTTTGCTCGCACTTTGACCTTTTATCGAGTATCGAGGCACGCTCTCTAGTATGGCGGTTGTCAGTCCTCTAGAGTTGTTAGTCTATGATTAAACCCAGCAAGGAGTGCAATAACTGGCCTTTTCAGGCACAATCGCATCTCATCGCAACATAGTATAAAGTGATCCTAAGACCACGTGGCAGTTTATTTTACCTCTCCTAATCCGTAGTTGGCGGTAATAAGCAGCCTGGAGGGGTCGCCGGCTTGCGGGTGCCGCGTGAACATCACACCGGCCGCTCGAGGGGATACCAGTGCTTGTATCACTACGCCGCCACCGCAAAGACACGGCTGACCGTTTTGACTACAGCAAAATACACATAGATCAAGTCTAATTCTCTTACAGTCCTATGGGTCAAACAATAGACCACACAAAATCCTACACCAGCAGGGCTATGATGCGCACTGTAGACTTCGTTTTGTCTACGCATTATCTCTTTCGTTGCGCACTTCACTACGGAAAAAGACGTGCATTAATCGTAGTGAAGTATGCAACGCTTGTAGACAAATCGAAGTCTACAGTGCGCATCATAGGCCTGCAGGTCGCTGTACACTTTAAGCTACGCTAGTCTAACATGCGCGCCGCGAGATAATTTTGTCACCGCATTATGTCGTGCGCGCGAAACTTCACTATGTCTAAATCACGGCGTTATTCAGTGAGAAGTTCACAACGCGTGGTGACAAAATTATGTCGTGGCGCGCATGTTAGCCCGACTGGTAGGTATTGGTATAATGCTATATGTAAATAATGATAAAGCCTTCATCTTCTATAAACGACCTGTTGACGTTTGGCTTGTGTGACGATCACTATGGCCCGTATTTATAATCAGCTCTCAAGAGTGACAGCGAGTTTGAGTTCGTATCAGAAATGTCATTCCAGTACAAAATTACCTGTCAAATCCGCACTCAATATTGCTCTCAATCTTGAGATCGCTCTATAAATACGAGCCTATCAAAGACAGCGACTGGGCCTATAGACTAGTATTTAATATAATTTTAGTTTGGTTTTCACTTACCGTCTGTAATGTGCACTGGTGAAGGCGAACATGGACCCCCAGCACAGCTGAACACCGCGCAGTATGTCTGCCTCGCTCTCACACCCTAGTATCGTCTCGTTCTGACCCGCGGCTGATAGAGCTTCACTATCCTCGCCAACAGCTGGAATAATCAAAAACAAGGGTTTCATTCAATGGTGTCGATTCGATTAGCTTAGCACTCGACCATTTAGACTGTGATATCATAAGAGAACAGAAAGGGACGGAAATAATCAACTTATTTTGCTGCTGAATCAATCTAACAATTTTCCCTTCCCTCTGTTATACCTAAATAATCTACAAATTAACAAAGAATGTTTATAAAATATCTGTCGTGTGGATTTCAAGTCGATCGACCCGATGAACCCCGGTGTCAGAGCTTTTATCGCCTAATAGGTCAGCAGCGCTTAATGAAACTAAAGTGTTACCTACCTGAAGATCTAACAGCAAATCGTAGTTGAGGTCCCAGGTTCTGCTCGGTGGCTTTCTTCCTGAGCTCGGTCAGTTGTGACAGGATTTGATCGCGAACTTCTCCTTCTATCTCTATTTTAGCGAACAACTCTGCTGCTCTGGGAAATTAGGATTTAAATAAATCCCAGTTAGTATTTCCTTTTTTAAATGAACCAACCAAAGCCAAGTGACAGAGACAGGGTCAGATAGAGTAAAAATAAAAAAATCATGTCCTATTTTATTTCTATACACAATAATTCTGTACAGTGCGTCTAAAAAGAGTAGAAATTAAATAGTTGCAACATCGTCGTGTCGTCCTTTTCATATCAACGCGGTTTGAAAGGGACGACACGACGATGTTGCTACTTTTTAATTTTTTTAAGACGCCACTTTACAGAAGAAGATGAAAGTTTTTATAATTTTAGAAATTTCTTTTCATTAATGTAATTAATTAAAAAAAAAAAATAAGTTCATTAAAAGGGTGGAGTAGATTCATGGCATATTCTTACATGTTACACTTTTCTCTGAAATTGTTTTCATCATAATCTTCATTGGCAGCTTCGATATCCAAGATGGCCGACTTCAACTGTGGATTGGACTCGAGGTGCTTGTCCAGGGCTTTTGTTGTTAGGCAATATCCAGGAGGTACTTTGTAACCCTGCAATTTCAGTACTGGTTTGTAGCAAATAAATAAGCCAAATTATTTATCTACCCATGTGAAATTCCACTTTTTACAGACTGATTCGCTGGAACGTTGCACAGACTGTCAATATCATAATATTATTTTGAGCTAATATAAAAAATAGTGTATGTAAAAACTGCGATCTTAAAAAGGGTCTTCTTTCGAGTGGATTCTCGAGTTGGTGTCAAACGTTTTTAAACCACCTAATATGTCTCTGACGTGGTTTGTGTAACGATCACCATCGAAGACAGTAAACAAAACCGTAACAGCTGTTTTATAGGAAATTTCCGAACTAAATTACATCTTACCATTTGTTTCTGTACAGAAGCAAGCAACGCGAGCGAAGCGCCTTTCCCTCCGACGTAGTTAGGACAAGCCGCCGCAGGAGACTCGAAAGGAACGCAGTATTCTACTGTGCCAACTTCAGTTCCTTTAGACCAACGGAGCGATATCTTGGGCAGGTTTATTGCGGGGCTTGATTTTGCTAAAAAAATTGGCATAAATTTTCATATCGGTATCATCCTAGAAATTACATCGTAGATTTACGACGCTTAATTAGGTGTGAATTCTTATTAGGATTTAAAATACCTAAATAGCTGTAAATCCAACACGGTGTCGTGGCTCAAGTTCACTTCGCGCGGTACGATTTGCTAATTTCTTCAGCATGTGCCAGTTGGCTTGTCGCGAGGCGGCATATCTGTAGGAGCCTTAACATAACATCTTGCACTGTGACGTCGGGAATAAAACCACTGAGGATTCTGAGAGTGGACGAATAAAACAAAGAGGACTTATAACCTCCCTTACCTATAAACTGCGTACACCGCTACTTAGCAGTGCCATCTATTGACATTAGCGAAATATTGTGTAAACTGAATATGTATTTTAATTCAGATGTTTTAAACAGCATTTCTCATTCTGTATTTCTACTTTAAAAATCTTAAAAGATAATTTGGTTCAAGTTGTTATTGATTTTTTTAAATTTTATGACCTATATTAACAACAGACTCTTCGAGCAATATGCCAGCGCCATCTAGGTTTGCTCGCATTTTGACCTTTTTATCGAGTATCGAGGTACGCTCTCTAGTATGGCGGTTAGCAGTCTTCTAGTGTAGTTAGTCTATGATTCTGAGTAAGCTCACTCCAGACTACTGTCAAGAGCAAACTCATTGCAAATAAAACACTGACCAGTAGTTTGGTAGCCGAGCTCGAGTATCCCCGAGCCCTCTTCTCCGTCGATAACCACGCACATGGTGCGGCAGTACACTTCATGTTGGTGCGGGACTCCGCTCAGGAGTTTAACGCTGTCAGGATTCACTCGGACTATCAGTTTCAAGGTACGCCTTTTAGCTGAAAGAAGATTCTTAATGAATACCGTTGAAGATGAAAATAATACGAAAGTTTTTTTTTAATTTTGATTGGTAAACAAACTGCGGTATTACACATTTTACTCTTCCTGCTTGTGTAATGGCATCAAACCTATTAATATTCTATGTTTATTATTCATCATTATCAGATTCTGACTAGTGAGTCTGACTAGTGTATAGTGATACATACTACATATAGGGTCAAGATATTCCCTTCCATTCTTCGGTTTCTCACAGTCCTGAGCATTTAATTGCAGATGTTTGCATCTTTCCATCTTTTCAGGAATGATCACGTGACCGTGTTGCATTAAAATTCAATCACATGATTAAATGTTTAAATGTTTCTCAAATAAAATCAACTTACTGCTCACATTTATCGCAAACATTTTGGGCACTTCTCCCGGCAGCTCGCAGAAGTTTGGTAAACTGAAGTCCGTGCCTGTGATGCTCGCTACTGTCGTGTCAGGGAAACGCACGCAACCGCTGTATCCGCTGGATTATTACGTCAAATATTTAGGTATTTAAAACATCAAAAGATTAGAAGAAATTTTTCTTCAGTCATAAAATAAATAGCAAACTCTCGAAGGTATTCCTTTAAAGATTTCCGACGTTTCCTAACATAAAAATTTAAACATTCTTTGTTAACTTTGAGGACTTTGCTGTTGAGATACATGAAAAGATATACTTACACAGTCAATACATCTTTGTAGGAGAATCCTCTGAGTTGCACAAGAGTGCCGTCTGTAGCCGCAGCCACCAGCGACACTGTCCGTCTAAGACCCTTGTATCCGGTATCACACCAGCTCCTTTCCTTCAATCCTCGTACACGGAGGTACACGCTCTTGTCTATGGCGCCCTGGTCAGTGTAACACTCGAACCGCCCTTGCATTGCTCCCCATTGCAACCAGCTGCCGTTGTCATATTTGTCTCTGTAATATCGCAAATGACTCAAGTATATGTACATAACTGCAATAATATTATTATCATTAATCTAAGCTTAGTAAATAAATGAAATTGTGTCAGCATTATCAACATGCACATTAGCTATTTGTATCATTAGATCCCACAAAAGCAATTAGCATAACCTTAATTTTAGATTGATTAAATCTTGAGTAAATAAACGTTCATAATATCATCTGCATACACAAATGAGGAAAAATACGATTGCCAAAATAAACATAACAATAGTAAATGATCAAAAACATTACATATCGGAATATGGAAATGTGTATCACTAGCGACAGGTTCTAAGTCCGTCGCCTAAAATTGCGATACACTGAAATCTTCAGTTCCCTGTTTTGATTTCTACAATATACCAGAGAAGCACCGGGAAAATATCTGTTTTTTATCACTCCCAGTTCAGCATGGAAGATCAAGGAACAAAATACAGCCTTAATATTAACTACAATTTGGTGCCGTGACCAGGATATGACTTACAATATGCTCGGCCAGTCGCCATCGCGCCAAGGCTCCATGGCGAGTGTTTGCGCCGCCAGCTCATTGCTCCAGTCTTCTGGGTACCTCACAGCCAGCAGAACAAAGGGTGGTTTAACTACACTTACGTGCCGTGACTAGGATATGACTTACAATATGCTCGGCCAGTCACCATCGCGCCACGGCTCCAAGGCGAGTGTTTGCGCCGCCAGCTCATTGCTCCAGTCTTCTGGGTGCCTCACAGGAGGCGAAGCTGCTGCCCATCTGCGGGATGGAAATAAAGTCATGATAAATGATTTAAACTATAGGTATACACAGCAATACCATTATTTATTTGTATAAATTCGTACTTTCGATAATCATGCTTGAATGGAATTGCCTCTGCAAGTTACTAGAATTTAAAACTCATTATTTAAAATTGTGTATTCAAAGCGGATATTTAACAGAAGCAGTATCAGTCACTATGACGTTGTATGCAAAGTAAAATCAAATAAAGAAAATTACATCTAACGTGTTGTATGACGTCATCATCTCTTTTCAACAAGCCGTTGTAGAGTATCCTCAGCCTCATCTGCTCCTCTGACACTTCTATCTTCAACCCGCCCGCGCTCCAGCCCGACTCTAGCTCCTCCCACCGGCCTACTGCATCCTACTCACATGAAATTACATCTAACGTGTTGTATGACGTCATCATCTCGTTTCAACAAGCCGTTGTAGAGGATCCTCAGCCTCATCTGCTCCTCTGAGACTTCTACCTTCAACCCGCCCGCGCTCCAGCCCGACTCTAGCTCCTCCCACCGGCCTACTGCATCGTACTCACATGAAATTACATCTAACGTGTTGTATGACGTCATCATCTCTTTTCAACAAGCCGTTGTAGAGTATCCTCAGCCTCATCTGCTCCTCCGACACTTCTATCTTCAACCCACCCGCGCTCCAGCAAGACTCTACCTCCTCCCATCGTCCTACTGCCGTGTCTGGGTGCTCTGGAATGTTTTTTTTTTTTTTCATTTTTATAAAAAGTGTCATGGCGTTTGTGCATTTATCTGTATCCAATCCGATTTGGCCTTCCTAGTACTAATTGTATGTTAGCTTGTGCCCCCCGCGATATACGTTTTATATGGATATGTTTTGCATTTATGTAACGTATTGGATACGGATAAGTGCACAAACGCCCTAAGGGCTGTCTGCAAAAAACATGGCCCGAGGTTCAACTGACCACTTTTGTAAAATCAAGGGGTATTTTGATCCACATTCAATTAATATAAGTAAGCACTCCTACTTGTACACGTCTTTCACAAAGTTAATATTACTCCGGACAATGCTTACTATGAATATGCAGGCCTAGATCGTCCTTACAATAGATCTCAAATAAGTACACATACGCAACAATGGCCGCCATTATAAATAATTGAAACCTATTAAAATACTTACGCGGTAATTTATAGCACGTCCCATCGGGCAGCTTTATTAGCACTGTAACTTCGGCTAGCGCTGGTTTTTCACACAATTTCCGAATGCCCAGGAGTATGGTAGAGCCGTCAGGGGCAGACGCGCGGATGGTATTGCAGTCCCATCCTTCCTCTTGTCCAATCCTAGGAGTCTCCAACAGTTTTGTTTTGGGTCTCCGAGCCTTCCATCCCCTTACCGCGTACCTTGCATTCAGAAGTCTGAACAAGTAATTCCATGCTAAAAAAAGAAGTTGATAAATATTCATGTTGTTTTTTATGCTAAACTTCAAAACAAACAGGTAGTCCTCGCAACAAGTGGTCAAGGTTGTTGTTTTTATATTATGTCATAGACCTATTATGCGAATCAATCTTATCCCGCAAACATAGCTATCTTGTTTAAGCGAAAATGCTAAGAAATTAATTTGCTTTACATAAGTATATAAATCAAACGAATTCTTTACCTGGTTGACGGTAGTTTCCTTTGAATTTGATTGGCGAAGACTTTCTGAAGATCAACAAATACGCAACGAGGGCGGTTGTCACCAAGCCAGCTTGCAGGAGAAGGTCAAACAAATCCATGATCACTGCTTATCTATATTTGGTTATTTTATGACATGAATTTACAGTTGTTTGAACACAGCGTCACGATTTTTTCTACTCTATCATAGAGCAATTTCTGCGCGCGTCTACGCCGAGATGACGGATTTAAATGATTAACTATTACAATCGCGTTGTCCATATCAATGTACCTACTTGGTGTTCATAGTCAGTACCATTATCTACTATCAGAATTAAAGCTTATAGTCTGTAGCAACTCAATAATTTGATTATGTAGATAGTAAGTAGGTAATGTTATCAGTGTACCTATATAATAATGTCTTCGTAATATTATGTTATCTTCGTATAATTAGCAAAATCCAATGTAGTAAATTTCACGACCAGGTGAATAATACTCTAGGGAAAGGGAAATTCCAGCTTTGATTCCATGATATGATGCGATAGGAAATTAGATCCTGGGCTATGTTCAAAATTTTCAAGGTCATTTTAATTATCATTTCATTTATAATAGGTTTATCTTATTTATGTGTATTAAGTGGGTGATTGAGTAATATCATTATCTCACTGCCTCCGTGGTCTAGCAGTCTGAGCCATGGGCTCACGACCCGGAGGTACCGGGTTCGATTCCCGGCGGGGGACAATGACTTTGTGTTGTTGTTTCTAGTTTGGTTAGGGCATTGCAGGTTGATCACCTGATTGTCCGAAAAGTAAGATGATCCATGCTGTCGGATGGGCATGTAAATAGTCGGTCCTGCGCCTGATTTATCTCTGGTCGTGTCAGTCAATCTGTCCCATCAGAATAAGAGATTGAAGGACTAGAGAGTGCACCTGTGTGTAGCGCGAACACTTGGGCACTAAAAACTAGGATCTCTGAGAGATTGGCCGCCATCACCGAAAATCGATGGGAGGGCTATTATTATTAATATAATTATCACAAGTGACTTTGACCATCGTCAAGGATTTGTTAAGTGTAAGTAACCTGTAGGTAGCTTTTTATCGTTTCTTAGATAATTTTATCGCGGCTATAGACGGACACCTGCAAGCTGTGTTTATGATAAAAATAATTTATTAAAAATAAAGTGCAACGTGCTTAGATTAGGTAAACGTCGTGCGGATGTCCCTAACTGTTAATGAATAATAAAATAAGAAACAATAAAACATGTAAAACATACGTGTAAGGCTTTTATTTCTTTTTTGCAGGCTTCTTAAAATTACCTAATAGTGTACACCGCCATTGTGTTTAAAAAAAAAACAATTATAACTCAAGTAAGATGTGCTTCAATGTTTTTTTCATAATGTAATAAAATCTCATGGTAAAATAGCTGAAATAAATAAAAATGTATTTACTCATAAAATTTCTTACCCCACCTCATAATGACTAAATATTTAACTTTGTGATTTTTGTGATGTAATGGTTTCAAAATGGGCAAATTTAGGCACATACGTACGTACAGTAAGTATAATCTCAAGTAAGTTTAGTGTATATTACTTTTGTAGCATGTCAATAGCAGACTTATAATATAAATTATTATCAACAATATAGTCTTATTTCGTAGTAACAATCGATTTTAATATCCATTTATATAATTCTATACTTACACCAATTTTTACGATTCCAGAAACCTATGAGCAGTTACGCAACTGAAATGTAGTCCTTTGAGATGGAGAAGTTACTGATTTGATGTTTTTAAAATCTAATTCAATTTTAGATGAACTTCGTTCAGTAAAATGCAGAGAGAGCTATCGGTGATCAAGAGCTATCGGTGACCTTTAAGGAGGGAAGTACTCTAAATCGGGCTAAACACGGTCCGGCATTTGACTTTGTTAGTATAGTTAATAGTTGAATTTTCAATAAATCTATATATGGTTAGCTTCTCTAAAATATGGAGAACAACTAGATTCATAGATATAATCTAAAAATACTATGATTACACCAGGAAATCATCAGAAATATCATGAAAATCTGGCGTCTCAATGCCGAATTTGAACAACTGTGACATTTCTATGAGCTTAGAAACAGCAAATGTTACATCGAAATCACCGTATAATTATGAAGAACATCATAATCAACTCTGTTTTTCAATACTTTTTGTATACATTGAGATATATGCAAAAATATATGAAATCGGCTTGAAACAGCCCCATGCTAGAAAAGGACAGAGCGCGCATTCTGTCATTGGTTTGAAAGGGACAGTTGCCGCGAGCACATAGACCCTTAAAACCCCCATGAAAGAGCTTTCAGTGATCTTTAAAACCCCCATGAAAGAGCTAGTGATCTTTAAAACCCCCATGAAAGAGCTATCGATGATCTTTAAAACCCCCATGAAAGAGCTAGTGATCTTTAAAACCCCCATGAAAGAGCTATCGATGATCTTTAAAACCCCCATGAAAGATCTAACGAGAATTAGTAAATGGGTAATTTTCTATCGTGTTAAATGCCCGTAGGATCCTAGATTCGACACCTGTTATACATTTACATTAAAATTTATAACTCTACTTGTTATACATATCAATTTATAACTATAATTGGCTATGTTTAACTTGGCGAAGGCATCCCGTCCAGTATTGCAAACTCACTGGTCCTTTGCAGTTATAAAATAGTAATTCTACAATAATTCTTATTATTTTAACAGCACACATAGTGAAATAATAAACTTTCAACAACCGACGCAAGTTAAAATATCTCGTGATATCTACCATATATCTCCATATGGAATGGACTTGCTACAATATCAATTGCATTAAATTAAATAGTTAAAATCACATAAGATCACACATATAGCACAACTTTTAAGATAGATTACTTGTACATTTTTAAGACCAAACTTCTTTATTATAAGAAAATCCTAATGTTGCCAAATTCGTTAACGCATAAAAATACGTCGCGTTGAGTAAATTGAAATTAAGGAACTCCAATAACTAAAGTTAATTTTCCCACGGTATTACAATCGGTATAGTAGTAAAAGAAACACATTTTTCTTTTTCGTAATATTATTATAGTATAGTTTACAAATATTGCAAACTTTTACCGTGGTTGGAGGAATATAATATAAGAATAAAAAATAAATTATTATGAAACACTAAGTTTGTCAATTTTAACACCCTGTATATTTTTAGTTCTGTTTAATCTCAGCTTGGAATGATACTACATATTTAAATCTATGTAGTGAAGAAATTAAAATACACAATAAATACACAAACATAAATAAAACTTCTCTATCAATAAATAACCAAAAATCACTGTTCTTTAAATAAAATTAACTAAAATATGTCATTATTAACAATAAATTAAGTAATAACTTTATACCGAACTAAATAATCGTGAATAATTTTGTGCTTAACTCTTCTATCCGAACGAGTATAAGTGCAGCCCACATATTACTAATTTAATATATATTTTTAAATACATATTTAAATCTTACTTTATCCTCTTGAAAATCAAAATTCAAACTTAAACCAATATATAAAACAAAGTCAGCAATCATGACCACAGAGCTCTCAGTAAAATTCCCCTTTAATTTATCTTTATGTTGGCGAAATTCATCACCTATTTAATCAAATTAAGTAAGTAAGTAAGTAAAAACTCTTTATTGCACACATTTAACAAATAACATTCAAACAAAAACAAAAATGAATAAATGTGCACAAAGGCGGTCTTATCGCTGGCAGCGATCTCTACCAGACAACCTTTATTAACCATGTGTACTACAAATATAACAAGCCCGGATGGTGTAGTGGATAGGGCCGCTGCCTCCTATGCAGGAGGACGTAGTTCTAATCCCACGTTCTAATCCCAACATGTGTTTTTCGGTTTCAGAATTTCATATGTACGTTTATTCGGCGCTTTTATGGTGAAGGAAAACATCGTGAGGAAACCTGCACACACCTAAGATGAAATTCAAAGGTTGTGTGTGAAGTCGACCAATCCGTACTGGGCCCACGTGGTTGACTATAGCTTGTCAACGTCGTGCTTACCGCGCCCTAGGGGTACAGACGTTGGCGGGGGGGGGCGCGGTAGCACGCGGCGGTTGCTCACGCGTCGTGTTCGCTCACCCTCCCGCTTCACCGCCCGCTCTCCCGTTACCGCGTCCCCGCCAACGTCTGTACCCCTAGGGCGCGGTAAGCACGACGTTGACAAGCTATAAGGCCAGATCGCCCTGTATAGGCTCGTGCCCCTCGGTGGGGATATGAGCTGATGTTGATGACTACAAATATAAACTCTTGATGTACAAAGTCGATGAGTTTTTTACCCGATTGCGCGAAGAAAAGAAGATCGATTTCCGTCACTTGAAAATTTTTCTACAAAAACTAGCTTCGCGGAAACTATTCCGTCACACTAGCCTCGTTGTTTTTCTAACTAGCATAGTTGAAATAAATTAATTACATAACAAATTACTACAACAATATTGCAATAACTGTACATCCGAACCGTCGCGACATCGCATCGAGTGTTGAGAGAGTACATTGTACTGGGAGGAAAATAATTAGCTGATCAAACTTTAGGTTGTGAATGAACCCATGAAACTGAACAACTTTGCCCAAGGGACATTATGTCGAAAAAAAATTGTTATCTCACACAAATAGTGTAAGTGTTTCATGGGTACGTTCACTGAACGTATGCTTATAGAAAGGACACTTGACATTCTTGAATCGCTTGCATCGGTTTGGCCACAGCATAGGTAGCAAAAAAAACAACGTCCACCTAACTCTAGTCGTCCTTGTTCTTCACTGGTTCTGCCTCTGTCACCTCCACTTCAGCTGCCTCGCTCATACTGGCGCCGGTGTCTACGCGAGTCTTGTCTACCGGGTACAGCCTAAAATAGAAATGTTTTGCTTGAAATTAAATAAATAAGTATATATCTAAATATAATATCACATATTTGTCGTTCAGATTCTGAAGATTTAGACTAGACATTTTACAATATCGTACAGTAAAGGGCCATTTGCACATCGCCTAAGTTTGGCTTTGTAGACTCTATCGCACTTTTATAACGACTACGCATAAGACACTCACAGTCTCTTTCCAAGAGTCGGTGTGCAACATTTTCCTCCCTCTACTGTCTTATCATAAGTAAGTATAAAAGGACATGTCCCTCACAAAAAAAAGATAACAAATAGTAACTCACCATCTCTGATACAAATAGACTAGAAACACCAAATCGTCTCTGAAGCAGGCCACCCGATGCGCCACTGGCATGGATATTATAAACGCAAACACATCATCAATGAACGTGTTGAACGCCTTATACATGAACGCATGCCACGGCAGCGCCGCCACAGAGCGGAGACGGTAGTTGACGAACAGTTGAGGCAGCATCAGTAGGAAACCGAACGCGTATACGCATTTCACTATACTGTGGATCGCCCAGGAGTACCAGCTGTGGGGAGAAAAAGTTGCATTAAGAATTACTGTGACAATTTAACAGAGATTGTTTGATATAAAATAAAGCACTTGATTAAAATCAAATATTGTATGTTGTGTTGATATGATAGATGATGGCTGTAATGTAGTAGGACTTAGTAACTTTCATCATACATAATATTCAATTGATCTTAACAAATATCATTTTGATCTCTTGGGAAATGTGTATAATTTAAGCTTTACAGAATTTTTCTTAGGGTGGAAACTGACCTGGTTACTGAATGCATCTAAATAGTAGTAAAAAAGTGCTACAAGTTAACAGAGAGTGTTTAGAAAATAGGGTGACTTTTAACTTGTGACTATAAAGTTGATTAAAAAGAACATTATCTATTAACTTGCACATAGCTTAGAGCCATATATACCTAATTACAACATAGGTTACCTCTTATGCGGCTCATAGATGAGCGAGTAGATGGCGCCGGCGACACACAGCGGGTACAGCAGCATGGACAGGTAGTGCATGGCCTCCGCGTCGATGCCGGCCGTCTTCTTCTCCTCGGCGTCGAGTGATCGGTCTCTCCATACGCGCGGCATCCATCCGGTGAACGATATCCGCAGGTGCAGCACTTTGGTGATCTTCCACATCTGTTAATTTTAGAAATATGTTACAACCTCAGTATTATTATTTTCATAAATCAACTATCTTCACGAAATGTCACGCTGGCTTCGCTCGCGAGACGTAATTCATTCTATTTTCATAGGTACGAGATGATAACGAGTTGTGGAATGCTCAAGAAAAACGCCAGGAAACGCTTGTATCGCCTGAAGATATTCCCATTGTTTCTTATACTGACCTCAATCACAGTACTGATGCCGACCGGAACTAGAACTAACAATGATGTGTTCTCATCCAGCAGGTACAAGAATATGACGAGCTGTGAGAACGCGCACCACAGCACCGTGCGCGCTGATAAACCAGCTAAAGAGCGCTTGCGTCGCCAGAATGAGATCTCGTTCTTGAACGCCAGAAAGTCGAATAGTAACTGCAAATTATAAATCAATATTTAAGTGTATCTTTTTTGTGAATTACATAACAATATTGACATGAAGTCTTCTTCTTTTATTTTCTGATTGTTAAAATTTATTCACATATTTTGAAAACTGAGAATGGCAAAAATGGTTGGCTAAAATATTTTTTAGGAAAGACTGGCATTCTATTAGATAGCCATAATAGAAACAAATGGAGAAAAGGACGCTCTTTTCCCTGCAGGTTTACCAATTGTACCAAATAGTTTACATAAGACAAGACAATATTTTTACAAAAAATATATGGATTAGTAATAACATAATTTATGAACTTACATGTATACTAGCAACAGCTACAGTAGCTGATAGTAAATAGAGGTTAGTATCAGCGAAAATCCCTTTCACATCGTCTACATCTTTCTCGCTAAAGCCCAGCTCATGTAGCTGCAGTAAAGCTTGGCTTATATGCAAGGCCATCCGGAATGTTCCATATGATGCGGGGGCCACAGACACTGTTACGTTCACTTCTGACGTGCTGGTATTAAGAAGCTGTAGATTGGACATTCGAGCTTTCAATGTGTTGTGCATGATTATAGGCAAGAATTTGCCATTCCTTATCCTGTAAAAGCAAAAAATGGTTTTTGAAAATTGAAAATTCCTTTGCACTTTGTTAAGCAAAGGTATTCTAGATCACGCATGAAACAAGTATTTAATGTTTAGCAGAAAGTGATCATTATAATACTATGAAATAGACTAATATCCATTTGATTTTACTATCAGCTACTGTAGCTGTTGCTAGTATACATGTAAGTTCATAAATTATGTTATTACTAATCCATATATTTTTTGTAAAAATATTGTCTTGTCTTATGTAAACTATTTGGTACAATTGGTAAACCTGCAGGGAAAAGAGCGTCCTTTTCTCCATTTGTTTCTATTATGGCTATCTAATAGAATGCCAGTCTTTCCTAAAAAATATTTTAGCCAACCATTTTTGCCATTCTCAGTTTTCAAAATATGTGAATAAATTTTAACAATCAGAAAATAAAAGAAGAAGACTTCATGTCAATATTGTTATGTAATTCACAAAAAAGATACACTTAAATATTGATTTATAATTTGCAGTTACTATTCGACTTTCTGGCGTTCAAGAACGAGATCTCATTCTGGCGACGCAAGCGCTCTTTAGCTGGTTTATCAGCGCGCACGGTGCTGTGGTGCGCGTTCTCACAGCTCGTCATATTCTTGTACCTGCTGGATGAGAACACATCATTGTTAGTTCTAGTTCCGGTCGGCATCAGTACTGTGATTGAGGTCAGTATAAGAAACAATGGGAATATCTTCAGGCGATACAAGCGTTTCCTGGCGTTTTTCTTGAGCATTCCACAACTCGTTATCATCTCGTACCTATGAAAATAGAATGAATTACGTCTCGCGAGCGAAGCCAGCGTGACATTTCGTGAAGATAGTTGATTTATGAAAATAATAATACTGAGGTTGTAACATATTTCTAAAATTAACAGATGTGGAAGATCACCAAAGTGCTGCACCTGCGGATATCGTTCACCGGATGGATGCCGCGCGTATGGAGAGACCGATCACTCGACGCCGAGGAGAAGAAGACGGCCGGCATCGACGCGGAGGCCATGCACTACCTGTCCATGCTGCTGTACCCGCTGTGTGTCGCCGGCGCCATCTACTCGCTCATCTATGAGCCGCATAAGAGGTAACCTATGTTGTAATTAGGTATATATGGCTCTAAGCTATGTGCAAGTTAATAGATAATGTTCTTTTTAATCAACTTTATAGTCACAAGTTAAAAGTCACCCTATTTTCTAAACACTCTCTGTTAACTTGTAGCACTTTTTTACTACTATTTAGATGCATTCAGTAACCAGGTCAGTTTCCACCCTAAGAAAAATTCTGTAAAGCTTAAATTATACACATTTCCCAAGAGATCAAAATGATATTTGTTAAGATCAATTGAATATTATGTATGATGAAAGTTACTAAGTCCTACTACATTACAGCCATCATCTATCATATCAACACAACATACAATATTTGATTTTAATCAAGTGCTTTATTTTATATCAAACAATCTCTGTTAAATTGTCACAGTAATTCTTAATGCAACTTTTTCTCCCCACAGCTGGTACTCCTGGGCGATCCACAGTATAGTGAAATGCGTATACGCGTTCGGTTTCCTACTGATGCTGCCTCAACTGTTCGTCAACTACCGTCTCCGCTCTGTGGCGGCGCTGCCGTGGCATGCGTTCATGTATAAGGCGTTCAACACGTTCATTGATGATGTGTTTGCGTTTATAATATCCATGCCAGTGGCGCATCGGGTGGCCTGCTTCAGAGACGATTTGGTGTTTCTAGTCTATTTGTATCAGAGATGGTGAGTTACTATTTGTTATCTTTTTTTTGTGAGGGACATGTCCTTTTATACTTACTTATGATAAGACAGTAGAGGGAGGAAAATGTTGCACACCGACTCTTGGAAAGAGACTGTGAGTGTCTTATGCGTAGTCGTTATAAAAGTGCGATAGAGTCTACAAAGCCAAACTTAGGCGATGTGCAAATGGCCCTTTACTGTACGATATTGTAAAATGTCTAGTCTAAATCTTCAGAATCTGAACGACAAATATGTGATATTATATTTAGATATATACTTATTTATTTAATTTCAAGCAAAACATTTCTATTTTAGGCTGTACCCGGTAGACAAGACTCGCGTAGACACCGGCGCCAGTATGAGCGAGGCAGCTGAAGTGGAGGTGACAGAGGCAGAACCAGTGAAGAACAAGGACGACTAGAGTTAGGTGGACGTTGTTTTTTTTGCTACCTATGCTGTGGCCAAACCGATGCAAGCGATTCAAGAATGTCAAGTGTCCTTTCTATAAGCATACGTTCAGTGAACGTACCCATGAAACACTTACACTATTTGTGTGAGATAACAATTTTTTTTCGACATAATGTCCCTTGGGCAAAGTTGTTCAGTTTCATGGGTTCATTCACAACCTAAAGTTTGATCAGCTAATTATTTTCCTCCCAGTACAATGTACTCTCTCAACACTCGATGCGATGTCGCGACGGTTCGGATGTACAGTTATTGCAATATTGTTGTAGTAATTTGTTATGTAATTAATTTATTTCAACTATGCTAGTTAGAAAAACAACGAGGCTAGTGTGACGGAATAGTTTCCGCGAAGCTAGTTTTTGTAGAAAAATTTTCAAGTGACGGAAATCGATCTTCTTTTCTTCGCGCAATCGGGTAAAAAACTCATCGACTTTGTACATCAAGAGTTTATATTTGTAGTCATCAACATCAGCTCATATCCCCACCGAGGGGCACGAGCCTATACAGGGCGATCTGGCCTTATAGCTTGTCAACGTCGTGCTTACCGCGCCCTAGGGGTACAGACGTTGGCGGGGACGCGGTAACGGGAGAGCGGGCGGTGAAGCGGGAGGGTGAGCGAACACGACGCGTGAGCAACCGCCGCGTGCTACCGCGCCCCCCCCCCGCCAACGTCTGTACCCCTAGGGCGCGGTAAGCACGACGTTGACAAGCTATAGTCAACCACGTGGGCCCAGTACGGATTGGTCGACTTCACACACAACCTTTGAATTTCATCTTAGGTGTGTGCAGGTTTCCTCACGATGTTTTCCTTCACCATAAAAGCGCCGAATAAACGTACATATGAAATTCTGAAACCGAAAAACACATGTTGGGATTAGAACGTGGGATTAGAACTACGTCCTCCTGCATAGGAGGCAGCGGCCCTATCCACTACACCATCCGGGCTTGTTATATTTGTAGTACACATGGTTAATAAAGGTTGTCTGGTAGAGATCGCTGCCAGCGATAAGACCGCCTTTGTGCACATTTATTCATTTTTGTTTTTGTTTGAATGTTATTTGTTAAATGTGTGCAATAAAGAGTTTTTACTTACTTACTTACTTAATTTGATTAAATAGGTGATGAATTTCGCCAACATAAAGATAAATT